>JAMXBD010002580.1:0-181548 GCA_024138025.1 Combretum micranthum
CCTGATTCTCTCTTTTCCCTATTCTTTTATTTTCAGCAATCTATTTTCATACTTGTTTAATTGTTATATTGTTCTCATATTTAAAATTGAAGGGGAATAATTTCAAAGACGAAAATTTTTATTAATAATCAATTCAACCCCTTTCTTGATTATTATTTGGGACCAACAGTCTCCCAATTATTAGGTAATGAACTTAATAACAAAAACACTTGTATCTCATCATCAATTACAAGTTTCATTGCAGACAGTTGATTCACAAGTCCTTGAAAATCATTCTAGTGCTCTGTCATATTGGATCTATCCTTATACTTCAAATTCACCACTCTCCTAATCAAGGAGTTTTATTCAAGGCAGTCTGTCTCTCATACAAGTACTCCAATTTCTTTCATAGAGCATCAGCTCTGGTTTCCTGAGCTACATGATGATACACATTGTGATCAACCCATTGTCGAATATATCCAACAATTTTTCTATGCATAATCACCCAATCTTCATCAAACATATCTTTTGGTTTCACATTATCAACACCCAAAGGCACATATAAATCTTTACAATATAAAAGATCTTCCACCATTGACTTCCGGATTGAATAATACGAAGAATTCAACTTTATCATGGTACTAGATGATCCCTCCATGTTTGTAATACAAGAAACAATTTTTTTAAACCTGGCTCTAATACCACTTGTTAAGAAAAAATAATTTCTTGAGACGATAAATGATTTTTCCTCTTGCCTATAGCAATAATAATATAACAGACTTAAAATAAAGAATCGATAGAGATACTAAGATTTAACGTGAAAAACCCCAATTAGGAAAATACCATAGGATCGCAGCACAAAATCTTCCACTATCAATTAATAATGGGTTTACAATATTTTTCTTCACTAGTTATACTAGTGGATAACAAAAACTTCACCAAAATGGTGGATATCACATTCTCACCAAATTAACTAATTAGCAAACAATACTAAAATAAAAGGATACATAAATTGGCTTAATACCATCTATAACCCAAAACCTTAAGGTGTTAGGTTAATAGGTTTTTCTTCTTATTAACCCTTCACATAAGTCCCATATTCTCATGTGGGATTTTTCTAACCTCACACTTGCACTCTAATGAATCTTCCCCTCAAGTGCGAGTCTCCATAATTGGTGATATAACCTAATTTTACTATTAATTAAATTCTCATGTATATATTTTATTTGTTTTACATAGCAATTTTATGAGCATGTGTGATTAATAAAATGAGCATATGAAAGCCAATACATAGACTATGATAGTATTAGTATGGGTATATGTGTGGTATAATTTACGCTAATGTTTATGTGTAAGTGGTGTTGTGCTTCGGATGTGGTAAGTGTAATGAAGAGACTTGAAATTTAGTTAAAACAAGCTTAGAATGTCCCTAAAACATAACAGATTTTTAAGCCATGAAAACAAGTCTAACAACATTAATTTTTAGCCCAAAACAAGCCTAAACCCCTGGAAAATGAAGCCTCCACTTCAGCTGCCTCAAAAGTCAAAATTAGGATAAGTATAAGCCCCATACTTTACCAAAAACACTATTCCAAAAATAGACCAACATTCCATGCGAATTTTCCTATCTTTTCCTAAACTGTCTTCCTTTGTCTCTTTAAACAATATCACCTAAACTCTTAGCAAGACAAGCTCATAGGTTCAAGTGTTTCTCAACAAGCCAAAGCTTCCTAAGGTAAGTTTATATTTGTTTGAAAACTCATTTGCTTGTTTAGGTTTCTTTAAACATATGAGTTTTGTGTTACAATGAATATGCATGTTGAAATAAGTTCTTGAGGAGTTGCATGTGTTATTTGTATGTGAGATAGGATTTTGGTGATATATGAGTTGTTAGTATGTGCTAAATACGTAACAAGAGTGTTGAAGTGAATGCAGTTGGGAATGAGTAGGGTTAGGATTGTTTAGAGTGGAATGAATGGGCTAAGTGAGGGTTGGATGATGATTGGTGTTTGAAATGGTAAATAAAGATGTTTGATGAGTTTAAAGTGAAGATTTTATGTGTTAAAAAGAAGTTAGAATACATATAGGTTAAGGTTTAGTGTTGGAAATGTGTTTGAAGGAAGTTTGGAAATGAAAACTTGGGTAAAATGTTTTGCTTTCGAAACAAAGAAGTCTGCAATTTTTTCGAAAATCTGTGCTGCATTATACGTCGCCTCAACGCCGTTGGCGTAGGGGTCAACACAGCTAGTGTACACGGCAACATTGCTGATGTTGGGGGTATTCATGGGCGTAGACCAACCTAGTAGAGCTCTAGGAAATTTTGAAAAATTTGAGTTACAGTCTATATCGGCTTAATGTCGTCTGCGTAGACCACAACATTGCCGGTGTTTGTGTTAATGCTGCTAGAGTTGGCATGTGTAGAATTTTTGGTGTAGACTACACCATCGACATTGAAGGCCGGCGTATCCCATGCAGTTTTCTATTTTCAAAACTTCTTCAAACCATTCCTTTAGCTTGTTAATTTGTCTTGTGATGATTTTATGAGTTTGTTTGATATATAAATGATATGTTATGACCTTACTTTAGATTCATTTGAATTTCCATGGGAGTTGAGCCTATAATTAGTTATGTTCTGAGTATGATTTAAAGTGTTTATATTTATTTAAATTGAATTTCCTTGTAGTAGTAATAGATACTCATTTGAGTTCCTCTACTAATCTTCATTTCAGTACTTTTATTGGTTCTCTTCATAGCATAGGTATGCAGTAATATGCTTGATTCTTTGCTTAGGATAGACATACTTTAAGTTGCTTTAATTTAAGAAAACTAAAGAATTATTTGTATGATTGTCTATAATGCCGTTGAATCCGATTCAGAGAGCAGCACCTTGCTCATATTGGGGGTACGGTAGTTTAGGCGCTTAGACCATCCCTGTTATGATGTAATAACTTTTATAAGTGGTTTAGCGGGTAGTCGATAGGGTATTTAGTATCAATATAACATTTACTTATTCTTAAAAGGATGTAATATGATTTAATTCAATGTTTATGGAACACTTGAATTAAGTGATATTATGGATTAAGTTAAGTAAAGTCGAGAAACGGCTAAGCACCCTAAATGAGATTACTTATTCGTTATTGGATAGATTTATCTAGGAGATATAAGTATCCGAGTTACTTATATCAACCCCTTGAGCGTTGAGATCATTACTTAGGTTCCCCCGATGCCCCTATTGCTGGAGTTTGAATACTCTAGGTTGTTTGGTTAACTAAAGATTATCTAATAACTTAATGATTGTGGCATTTGCATGTAGTCTAAGCTTGTATGCTATTAAGCTTGTGTTTTCTCTACTTGTGTACTGGGCCTTTGGCTCATATTTTAACAATTTCAGGTGGTGATGATAGCAATGAGTTTTATGCAAGTATAAGCTATGGTACGACCTTTGAGGACTTCCTAGATGATTTGGAGGATTAGATGTTGACCATGGACCTGGATGGATTTCCTTTTGTAATAGACTAGCTTAATGTAGCTTTGGATATATGTAATAGATGTTATAGCTTTATCTATCTTTTAGGATTTTGTGTAAGGCTTGTTATTAGCCTATATTTGTTATATCTATACTTAACTATGTACGATTTATGATTATATCTTTTATGAATTGTGATGATGAAGATGTTATGTTTTTTTTTTTTTTTAAGTTTTAAAAGTTAATAGTTTTTGTTAATTTGTTCTTTTGAAGATTTAGACAAACAATTATTCAAACACTTCTTTAAGGACAACCTTACATATAATACTGCAGGTTATGTGGTTGGGGATCAGTAATCACCTATTTTAACTATTGGGGTGAGGTTGAGTCTTTACAATAGCTAGGTATACTCCCTGTCAATAAGAGCTGTCAAATTAACTCAATTAAACTACTTTTTGTGAGTGGTCCACTCTCCAGGACCTCGCCATACATGAAGGGTTTTATAAACGAATCACTTCACAAAACTTTTCTTTCTACATGGAGGGCCAACCATGGGAGTTTTCCAGTCTAAACACTGGCTCCGATACCAATTGTTAGAGTGCAAATGTAAGGTTGGAAAAATCCCACATAGAAAATATGAGACTTATGTGAAAGATCTATAAGAGGGAAAACTCATTAACCCAATACCTTAAGGTTTTAGGTTATAGACGGTATCAAGCCCATTTGTGTATCCTTTCACAAAGCCCTTTTAAAGAATTTCTTCCCATTAAAGGCTTCCTCCTCTCCTAATAAATTGGTTTCAGAGCTAATGGTTTGGCTGAGAAACTCCTATGGTTAGCCTTCCATGTGGAAAGAAGGGTTTTGTGGTGTGAGCTATTTGTGAAACCCTTTAAGTATGGTGAGTAGGTGGGAAGCAGACCACTCATAAAAAGAGGTTTAATCGAGTTAATTTGACAAGCTCTTATTGAAGATGAGTATGATCTAGTCTATTGTGGAGATTCACACTTGAGGGGGAAATTTATTAGAGTGCAAGTGTGAGGTTAGAAAAATCCCACATGAGAAAGATGAGACTTATGTGAAGGGTTTATAAGAGAGAAGACCTATTAACCTAACACCTTAAGGTTTTTGGTTATAGATGATGTCAAGCCCATTTGTTTATCACTTCACAAAGCCTATTTGAAGAATTTCTCCGCATTAAAAGCTTCCTTCTCTCCTCACATTTGCAAACAAGTGACTTGTGTTTTCAATAAATATATGACGCATGTCCCTAATCTATTATTAACATATAGTAAAAATATATAGGTCAAGTATTTGTTGAAAATTAAAACTTAGGTCATTGTTTACAAAAGTACAAAAACACAGGTAATGTGTTTGTTAAAAATAAAACTCGGCTCGCTCGTTTGTAAAAATACCAAAATACAGTATGCAGGTCATGTTTTTATAATTTACCCCAACAATATATATTTATAATACTAAAAATGATGAGTTTTAGTATGTTGTTTTTATATTTTATGATGATCCTTTGAACCTAGCTAAATAGGTCCATTTGGCATTGTGGAGTGAGTTTGTACAATTGGAAAATGTGAGTTAAAAGACACTAAGTAACCCTAATGCTACACTTTGATGCAAGAGTTAGATCTCAAGAGAGTAGAAAATGAACAGACCCGAACTGAAACCGCCGGTTTTGACCGTTCCGGTTCCGGTTCCGGTTCCAGTTCCACGGGAACCGTGAACCAGTTTTTTTTTTTTGAAATTAATCGAAAAATGAAAAAAAAAACCCTAAAATCAACAAAAGCAATTACAACTTATTTATACCCATAATAAACATTTAAAATTTTTCCAAATAAAATATAATGGTTAGCAAACAATAAACACAATTACGGAATACATAGTAGTTGATTAACATAAGGCAAACAATGACGAGTAAATTTCATTGCACTAGACATTACATATTTTTGTAATTCACACATTGAGAGATAATATTTCTTATTTAATTTTTTTTCCCCAGAAAAACTTGTGACAATTAATCATACATCAAACTATGTCCCAACTAAGAAACAATGTCAATCCAAACATTTAAGTAATGTTCTTGGATGGGAGAATCTTAGACTTTAATTATGAATTTTCTCTACTCACCAGCAGTTTGCCATTTCAATTTTGAATGACAAAAGTAATGTAATATTAATAACTTGCAGCTGGATTTTGCTAAATTGAGGATCGTGAAGCAAGTATACATCACTATTTCCACATTTTTTTTTAATAATTTCACATTATATTAGATCATATATTAATATGTTAGAAGAGACCTCCAGATAGTGCCACAAGCATGGAGCAGATCCATGTCATCAAAGTGACCACGGTTTCACTACATCTACACATATATTTCACTGGCTCTGAATCAAGATCAACTACAGATAAGAGCATAGGACAGATAAAAACACTTTCATATGAATAGTTGAAGAGAGTGGAAAGTAAGCTAACTAGATTTCGTATGCTGTTTTAGTTTTAGTTTTAGGTTTTTTTTTTTTTTAACTTCTATAACGAGCTTCGGAACCGTCGTTCCAGTCTGGAATAGCGTTCCCACTCGTAGAACCGCTGATTCATTGCGACGAACCGCTAGGACCCGCCGGAGTCCGGTCCTCCGACGTTTCATAACGTCCTCGACAGGGCGTTTCGTGGGATGGTTTGGGACGATTCGCGTTTAAACTACCCCATCCGACCTCTAAAAAATATAGTCTTTGTAAACCCATGAAATTTCATAATTTAGAAATCACAATTAGCAATATAACATGAGAATAATAATTGCACTAATTATAAGTCTAATAGATCATGAATGATACTTTAGAGATAAAACACTTGTAACGAGATGAAGTTTATAATATCACATGATAAGTCAATAATTTAAGAATGATAGAGCCAACATTTCAATTAGGGGCAGACGCAGAATTACATGATTTGGGGGGAGGGCTGAACCTTAATAAGTTAATTTTAAAATTACTATTAATATTCACTTCGCTATAAATTATATTACATTGGATATATTTATAATAATTTCATAATAATTTCAATGCGATTTTTTAAAACTTCATGAAAAGAATCATTTAAATAATAATTAAGAGTGTTTATTTATTTCGTAATAGATCATTATATGTTACTTGAAAATTAATTATAAATAAAAAATATAGAGCTAATATTTGTATAAATTTTTCTTTTAATAAAATAAATAATAAAATATATCTAGATATGATATTTATATGATACTTTGTGTTCATTTTCTTAGCATTACATGTAGAAAAATATAATGTTACTAAATCAAATTATATAATTAATGTGCAATGTGATTGCTTTTAGTACAAATAGATCATAAAATATACATAGATGGGATAGTTATTCAATAATTCATGTACATTTAAATAATATTAATTAAAGAAAAAAGTTACTAAATCTAATTATATGATTAATATGCAATAAGATTCAATTTTAATATGAATAATAATAATTATTATTACCTACTCACATGAGATTTGAACCCATGACCCATGGATGTAAAGGTAGACACTTAATTACTATACTACATTTAATTTTATATCATAATTCTCTCTTTATAATATACATATAACATATACATATATATATATATTTTTAAAAACATTTTAAAATTAATTTTTCTTGAGTCTCGGGGCTGGACCTTCGTCAGGCCCCTAGATCCACCTTGATTTCAATATTATACTCATGAAATAAAAGACGATACTAGGGATGAATCAATAAATTCTAATCTAAATTTTAAGACCCTAAAACTTTAATCGCACAAGCTTAAATCCTTATTTTACTTAATTGCGTGAGATTAAAATCTTATATAATAATAATTTAAAATGATAAATGAAGTACTATAAATAATTTAGAAGTTTAATTCTCAAAGTATATATTTTCACTTTACGATAGATATTAAATTTGACCTTTTGTGATTAAATATTCTTATAAAATCCTAATCAGGTAAATATAAACCTTAATTTCAATCACATAAACATAAATTTAAGATATTAACTTGAAATGACAAATAAAATACTGTAGGAAACTTGGAGACCAAGTTTCGGCCCTATATCATCACCATAAACAAAATAACTAAAAAATTTGTCTTTTTTCTTGATAAATAACTACCCCAATCATTGTTTTTTTCTTATGTCAATTAAGAGAACTTGAAAATTATCCATTCCATGCATGCATGCAGTGAGGAGTAAGAAGATAAGGCAATCATTGCTTAAGTTATCTAGATTTGGATGAAATCCATGCATTAATGTATGAATAGACTTATGTTTATCCAAATTTTGGAATTTATCCTTTCATTTTCAGCAATGGTAAATTACATAAGTAGATCCCTATAGGCTTCTAGCTTAATAGTATTTCAAATAATGATGGCAAATCTTGAAAATAACATCACATTACATTAAACCATCTCAACCCCTTTCATTTTCTTCTTCTTCTTTCCCTTGAAATTCTATAAGGCTTCAATGCCATGACCTCCATCTATCTTTCATTCTCATTTTTTTTTCAATCTCAAACACAATGTTCTTTACTTCTCATATAATTTCCTAAGTGACATCTAGGTGAAAAACACACATAATCTTCATAATCAAACCTTTTAAGTAGCTAACTTGAAAGGTAAGGAAGCTCTCTACTCATCTTCATCTACTTAATTTTTTTGAAAATTATAAACTTGATCACCTCATTTTTTTAAGAAGTGGCAGCATTGGGAGGGATAGAGGGATCCATCATCATATCAAACTTCAATCAAGGTACATCACCCTAGGTTTTATGTTCCTAGTAGATATCATAAAGGAAATCAAATAAAAACAAACTTAAACCTAAGTACATAAGCTATGGGGTTTTGGTTAGGGATACTAGGAATGTTTCGAAGTTGATTCACATTCTAAACTCATAAGTAATATAAGTGACTAACTAGTATGAACAAGATAAATTGACAAAAAGGAAAATTGGACAAGGATATATATGCATGTATGTGTTATGCCACCTTAGGAAAAGACCATACCATGTTATAAATTTAAGTCATATGACCATCTTAATGATTAGAGTAATATGAGCTTTTGGAAGTAGGAAATAAAAAAAAAAAAAAAACCCTAGTAGATGGCATATAAGGTCTTGACCACTTTTGAGAAAAATAATGCAATGTTACGATTGTAATCCCCCAAATTTTACATAACATGATTTTAACAAATACTAAAAATGTAATATTTGATTATTTAGAATAATTGGAACAAGTAGTAAAAATCACTCTAATTTTTTTTTTTCAAGTTAAAAATGTTAAAGTGTAAATGAATTTTATTATAATTAGAAAGATTAAAATCGTTACCAATAAACATTTTGAAAATACAAACTGAACTTCTATGATATCAAATAATATAAAACGGCGATAAAGCAATCGTTAATATAAAGTTACTGAATTCTTTTTCCTTAAGCTCAATACTTAGAAAATAAATCCTACGCTTGTTAAATAATGAAATAATAGTGTTCAAGCTATTATGAATCTATTAATATTAAGTAGCACTAGATGAAAATAGGTTGCTAATAACAAATTAGTATAAATAGATTCTATACACTAAAATATAATGTTTGGTAAAATAAATCAATATCTAAGAATCTAGATTTTAAATAAATATTTAAATTACACTAATATTCCAATCAAAAGACTTAGAGATTTAGAAATTAAAATCTTGAATTGTCAAAGTAACCTTTAATAATTTTCATAACTGGAAAATGAACAAATTGGCAAATGTAAAACTAATACCAAAATTATGATTCAACAAAAATCTTAAAATAGATCTATGAATATATACGCTCATTCATAGCTTGAAAAAACCCGAATAAAATTTCCTTAATCCTAATAGATACAAAAAACGGGATTTCGTATCTTGAACTGATAATTCAAGATATAATTAGAAGTATCTCTAAGTTTCAAAACCGATAAGATAGTTTAATAACAAAACTTATTAGTACAAAACAATAATCCAAAGATGGATTACTAGGATTATAAATATACGGTAGATACTAATTCAGATCACTAATTACTAATCTAGATATAAAACAAAAAATTTCAAACCCGCTGTTATACTTGCTAGAACATTGTGAATTTATTAATACTTAGTTCCTAAATTAATTTATTGAAATTGAAAAACGTAATTGTGTAAGTTAAAATACTAAAAATGATTAATTGTGTAAACTCGAAACTAAAAATTTGTATGAATAAACAACTTAAAGTTTCGTAGTAACTTAGGAAAACTCTATTTCGATAAAACTTTTATTTAACCAAAATAAACATACGTTATAAACTAATATTTGATAAAACATTTTAGTGTGTATATATATGTATATAAGAAAGAAAGAAATTCGTGGAATTGAAATCATGCACAGAGGAGAATCTAAATATATATACATATATATAGTATGCGCTGTAAATCCAACACGTTGTTGGAGACTCCACCGTTGAACAGAGCAGAAGTCTTCGGCAAGAAACAGAGGATCGGTGTAGAATTTTATTCCACGCGCTGCGATTGATGCCACGAATAGAACAGGTCAATCACGGATGTTGAACAAGACGACCGCTGCAGCTATCTCCATGCACAAGATATCGTCCACGAACAGTAGCAGCAAAGGAACGGTGCAACTTCTTCTTCCACGTGCGAAGCAGAGTTGAGTCACGTACAGCAGCATCAGCGTCAGCAGCAGATGAAGATCACCGAGCAGAACAGCCTCCCAACCGCAGCATAAGGAAGCAACACAAGCACCGAGGCTGGTTTCCACGCACACACCACACTCCATGCACATCACACGAGCAGTGCTGCTGGATCACGCACGCTTGAATAGAGCATGACACGGCTTAACTTGCGTGGAACGGAGGAGAACGTTTGAAGAATTCAGCCGAAGTCCACGCAACAGAAGATCCTATCATGAACAGAACAGCTGGCCTCCATGCACATCCTTCACACACACACTGCAATGCTCGGCTGGAAAACAGAGCATCACGTCCAGTAAGCAGCAGGAGAAATTCCAGTTTTACGTCCAAGTTTATTTAAATTGTGGAGCTCTAAAATTCGAATGAAAATGACATACAATCCAACTAAAATACTCCACATGTAATCAACATTAAACACCAAGAATATCAACTCAAGAAAACAACTAAAACAATACCGCATTTGTCTTCAAATAACCAAACAAACCAGCTGCAGCAGGGGACAAATCAACAAGAATACAGCAGCAATTTGAACTCCGATTTTTGTAAATTCCTAGGATCATTTGAGCTGATATTTTTGACTAAGTAAAGACCAATAATAAGCCTTCAAATGTACACTTCATACACCATTTATTAGCTAGAAAACAACAAGGGAAGTCTGACCATAAAACCATACAAACCAGCTGGAAAACATTAACAAATAAACTGCAGCAGAAAACTTGGAATTTGGCCTCTGTTTTCATACTAATTTTGATCCGATTTTCTTGTAACTTGAGCCCCTATTTTACACATATAAATGAACTTAATTAACTAACAAACAAACCCAATTAATGCCCTCAAAAATCAACCACAAATCTGTCAAAACAAAGTCCAAATTTACAAACCAAAAATGACAAATTCGTATGAAAATTCTAGTTGCTATCTTGAGTCTTTTTCAAGCCCAAAAACCCATTCCTTAGCTTTTAAAACTTAGCCTAGTCTTAGTGTATGTATATAAACTTAAGTTAGACACAATTTGAGCTCATAACTCTCACAAAATCCTCCCAAAAACATAGCTACAAAAAGAAGTGCGTCCAGCTTTTCTTTTCTTTTTTTTTTTTTCTTTTTCCATTGCAACCTTCAACTTAGAAAGCTTAGAAAACCTTTGTAAGATCAACCATAAACCCTTAGCTTACTTCCATATCCTACTTACACACTAAGTACATCAACAACATCAATTTCCCTCTCCTACAACATCCAAAACCAAACCAAAAGTCTTGGTTATAATAAGATTCAAGAGGAGAAAACTAGCTTGACAAGGTAAGAATATTGGATTGCATTAGTAAGTCAATATAGTTAATGTTGCTTAGTTAGGAACTTATCATCTAACCTTTGATATAGATTTGATTTTTGCTTAGAAAGGAGTTGAACATTCTTTTTTCATTCCAATCCAAGGTAAGTTCTAAACTACAACCTATCCTTGTTAAATTTGTGAATAGACTTTAGGATGGATTATTGAGCATTGGAAGAAAGTTTTGTAGTTGAAAGAAGTTGTTAAATCAATTAATGAATTCAAATAGATGGATTGTTGATGTATTAGGAATGTTTAGATATTGTTGACAAAGAAAGACAACAACTTAGAAATATTATAAAGATGGTAATAGTAAATTCGGATTTTGGAATAAAGTAGATAAAACAAGACTCAAATTTCATTTAATCTAGTCTAAATTCATGTCTAATGCTTCTAAGACCTTACATGAACATAAAACATGATAAATCCAGCTTTAAAGGCATGATTAGGAGTTCTACACTACAGGAAAAGTATTATGAACAAATTCAAAGCAATTACACATATTAATACCTCTATAAATTATGAATGAGCTTAGAATATGAATAAAGGCTTAAATGAGATCCTCTAAAATAATATACAATCAAAAGAAACTTAAAAGAATTAAACAATAAAAATTCATTTTCTATAAGAATCAATACTTTAAGAAATCGCAAACCAGAATTCACTCAGTTCCACACTTAAACCAACATCAATGATACTGTTATTCCTATAAGTATAATTATGATTATTGCTATTATTATGACTACCGAGTATAGTATTCAGTATTATTGATATTTTCATCACAAGTCATGAATGATTATTAATATCGTTATTTTCACGTTAACGCTACGGTATTTATATTATCATCGATACTATTATTATTTTCGTCATTAATATTATTATTTACTAATAGTATAAAGATAATTATTATTACTATACTTGTATTTATTACTAATATTGATATCAACGTTTCAAAACTAATATTACTAATAATATTGTAGTATTAAACTTAGCCTGTTTTGCAATAAGAATGAAATTGAAGTATAAAAGAAATTTGGTATATCTAAATACGATTTTTATAATTCCTGAAAGATATAGATACTAGAAAATACCCTTAAATAAATAAAAATACCAGTTTGAGAGACATATAAGGTTAACAGGCAAAGAATTAATAAATAAAAATCTTCTATTAAAAGTAGTAGAACTTAAGAAAAGATAAACCCCTTAATAAAAAAAAAATATAGATAGCAATTAATAAAAACTGTATCAAACACCGATACAGAATAGTTAAGCACCTATAGGAATTCGATTAAAGTATTGAACGACATAATAATTAATATAACGGACTTAATCTAATATCCGACGATAGAGATCAACACCTTTAAATTATAGGAAGACTTCTCTTACAGAAACAATCCAATAATAAATCTCTGTTATTTTCCTTTCATAGAAAAAATAGATCAATTCCCGGACTTCCAGTAACTTATACAACAATGTAGTGAGGACCACAGGTGAGGGAATTCTGATGATCTACTATTTGCTTGTGATTGCTGTTGTTTGCTGTTATGTTGATTGTATTGCTTGTATGTGGAATGACTGATTGATGCGAGTGTTATCATCTATATGATCACTTCAATAAATGGATAAAGATAATAATTCGACCAAACTAATTGGATATACTCGTCGCATGTGCTTGACCCCCTTGTAGGAAATGTCCCGAATTTGAAATCAAAAGTATTTTGGAATGTATTTTTAAAGAAATCCGACTTGGAATATTCCAGGTTACTTTTATATCCTTTGAAAAGGAAGAATTTATACTAAAAGAGTTTATGAGATGAGCATGGGACATTTCTGAGTATTGTTGTGACAGTGGATGTCGCCTGAGTTAGGATCCACTGGTCACCTGGCGATAGATGTTACTTGAGTTGGGGTCTATCTGCTGGATTCACCTTTAATAGGTGATGGTTCGTATTGGCAGTAGATGTTACCCGAGCCGAGGTCTACTTGCCTGATTCACCATAGATTGGTGATGGTTAGTAAAAATCACCATTAAATTGGCATTATATATATTTAAATATTAACTATCGTAGATCACGTGAACACGTTGGGGAATATTTGTTGTTACCAATGGCGGTTAAGCATTCGGTAAGTCTGGATGGACGTTATCACGGGACAGCCTCATGCTGGTAAGGCGAGGTGTCCCATGCGGGTAAGTATGGGAGACAACTGAAATGTAGACAGGTAAATCTACATCGTCTATGGTTCTGGATCCCCATAGATGTGTTGCTTGCATTCATCACATATGCATTCATATTGTGTGTAGATAGATTTACATGAATGTATAATTAATGTTTGATAACTTGCGTGACCAGTAGTAGTGAGGAATGAATTCACTGAGCCCGTGGTTCGCTCACCCCCCAACAGTTTCTGTGCAGGATTATTACTAGTTGGGATTGGGCTAGGAATGTGTCAAGAGAGCTTCTCCAATGAACTTTATTGAAGATAGAGATATAAGATATGGTAAACTTAGAATGTAAATTAGATGAATTTTGAATGTTGTAGTTTGGAAACCTAATTTCACTATTTGGTGGGGGATACCGATTCTCTGCGATCTTGGTGAAAATTGGAAAATCGGATTCCATAGTTGAAATATTGTAATATATTATATCATTTGTATGATAAACTTTTATAAATAAATAGAGTCTTGTACACTCTGACATACAAGACGGCTCTCATGTTACGGGTGCATACGTGATATGATGGCTTTAGATAAATCCTGTTAGGCCCCCATATTAGAGTCGTGACAACGATCTAAGTTTGTTTTCTAGATATCTTGAGATTAAGAGTGGTGCAAACTTGTAAACATAACAATTGAGAGAATGAAGAAAATCAATACGAGAAAACCTAGCCACATGTTTCGACACTAAAGAAAATGAGAAGGAAAGTTTGTTCATTTTAATAAATGATTAGATATTAGAATTAAAATAATCATTTGACAGTTAATTACTTTGATAAATGTAATGATGAGCTCATATGTATACTTGTATATTTAACCATCACAAGAAAAGGAAAATTACAATGCTTTAGTTGTAAAAATTATTTTTATATTGATAACATGATTATTTAATAAACATTCGTTAAGATAAGATGAGAAAAGAAGAAGGAAAAAAAAAAATATATATATATATATATATATGTACATATACATATGACATGGCTTTTAAGGAGATATAGAGGAAAGCTTATTGAATTTAATAAATCACCTTGCTAAGTGTTAAAAGACCCTTAATTCTAGTGCTTATTAGATATTTTTGTATAGATTTTATGTGAAATTGTTAAAAAAAGGATACTTAATTGCTCTATTTTTTATTTCAGGTTTTGGAAAAGACATTTCAAAAGTTTAAGGATGATTTGAGTGGAGACAAGAGGAAATTTGACAAAGGATAAAAAAGGTTGAGTTTCAATTGTACACAACCTTCAACATAGCCATGTAGATGCTAGTGTTGAGCTTCAAAACATGATCAGCAACTATTCCAAATTGTGCCCTACCTACTGCCTTGGAGTATACAAGGTAGTGTTGAAGGATAGAACAAGATCCGAGAAGAAAATGTTGACTTTCTAGAGTACAATACCATGAGCACGGTGGTATACTTTCAATGACGGTTCAAAACATATAAATAGGCACTCCAACTTTCTAGATATCATTATTGTTATTCCAAACCCTAGGAGAGAAAAAGGCATGAACTTTAGAGGTAAGATTGCTAGGAATTCATTAGAGATTACAAGACAACAATCAAAAGGGTTTTATTGTTTCATTGCTTATCATGTTCATGGATTACTCCTTTAGATCTATTGTTTTCTTTGTGAAATCTATGAAGGAGTAAATCTCTATACCCTAGTTTTATGAAACCCTAAACCCATATGTGATTTGAATTGATTCTTGATTAATGAAAATTTAGATCTTTACATCTATTCATATGTTATAATTGTCTTGTGATTGATTTGTGTACAAGATTGATTACATGTTTGATTTTTGTTAGATAGAAAGAGGTTTCATCTAATAAGATAGATCTATATAAATAGAGGGATTACATGTTTTACCTAAAGGTAGGAAAGCTTTGATCTTTTGCAATAAAGATTCCATCTTTATTTAAGAATCTTAGTCTTGAATGCAATCTCTTATGGCATTAGTGAGGAAGAGGTCTCCATTATCTCATATGAGATTAGGAATTGATTAACTCGAGGGAGTGATAGATTTAGTTATGTGATTCTGTATTGTAAAGCATAAATATTTCATTAATTAACCTTTTGTTATAAAAATTAGTGTTTAGGGTGGATCAAGATGAAGGGAGTGTCTTGCAATTGATACCTATTTGTTAAAGCAATATAATTGATTCTAAGATTGGTAATTTAGATAATTAATAGTTCAAGATTAGATCTTTCTTCATATGATTCGATTAAATAGTACAAAAAGGGTGATTTAGTACTTGTTCAATAGATCCCTGGTGACGATATCCGTTTAATCCTATGCTACTATAGATAGGTATACTGCCTTATTTGATCGTAGGAATTAATTTGGATTTATAAATTTTAAAGTGTGGTACGATCTTATCAAGTTTTTGGCACCGTTGCCGGGGATCTGGAACTGCAATATTAGAAGAACCTTATTATGTACTAATTTAGTCATTTATTTCATTTTTCAATTTGATTCTTTCTCTTATTGGACATATTAATTTGACTTTGTTCCGATTGATCTTTTGTGTAGTTGATGATAAGAAGTTCTTCATCAGAAGACTTAGGATTTGATCCGAAGATCAGTCGAATATTTCATTGCAGATCAAGAGAAAGAACGGTTAACTCCTCAAATTTAGAAGTTATGGACGGGAATGGAGGAGGAAATGACCCAAATCCAGCAGTTGATGGAAATCGGAATGGAAATGATCAGAATCAAGTTGTTGTTAATGAGAACAATCCCATTCATGTTGCTGGCGATGAAGTACATAGACCCGTGTGTGAGTTATTCATGCCCACAGTTGAAGGAGTAACATAATCTATTGCATGGCCTATGATACAAGCCAACAACTTTGAATTGAAACCTGCCTTAATCCAGATGGTGCAAGTAAACCAATTTGGAGAAGGTACTTTGATGTGCTATAATTAGTAGTGAATTTTCAAAGCATCCAATCCAGCAAGTGTACTGGGCCTTATCTTGTAATATAGCATGAGTCAAGTGTCGATCCTACGGAGATCTATTAACTACCAGACAGTTATCAACTAATACTAATATCTAGGCAATTGATCTTTTCAAATGATTAGATTAAGATTAAACTAAATTATCTAATTAAGTATCTATATGAATGCAATGAGCTTTTGAAGAGAGTGATATATTAGAAAAATGTGGGAAGGAGCAATCCACTTCAAACTATTGCCAATCAACTTGAAGTCATGTTATAATGATAATTAGATTCATGGATATTCATAAGAAATTGTCAAGATTTAAAAACAGAGTTTAAAAACCTTTTAAACCACAAAACAATTCAATAGCTTCCGCTAAATAAATTATTAGTGGAATCAAAATTACAATTATAAACCTTCCGATTCTATAATTGACTAATACTTTATATTAGCATCCCCTAATTCCTTAGTGAGAAATCAATATAAAACATTGCATTAATATTCATGGACAATTTCTAAACTAGATTAAACTCCGTCGCTTCCGCAATTGCAATTTAATCTCAATTTATGAATTCATATGAACCCTAATTTCCCTTCCGAGTTATTAGAATTCTTATACACCAAAGATATGATGAATAATCAGAACTCAATATGAATATTTCATGATTCTAACTATCTTATAACATGGTTTCAAAGATCATTTTAGTATGTTTAAAGCTTCATCAACTTCCCACAAAAAGAATTTAGCTACTCATGGATGATGATTCAAAAATCAGATAAGAAACTGCAAATGATTTCATTATGATCAAAATATTCAGATATATGAATTGCATAAAAGGAAAAAGATCAGATATCACCAATTCAAAATATCAAAGCTTCACTTGCAAATTCTTGAACAACTTCAATATCTCTTCAAAAATCTCTATGGAATGCTAGTTCTAATCTATGTATTGTAGTATGATTTAGAGCTACTTGGGATGATTTTGAAAGTGAGGAGAAGACCCCCTATTTATAGGAAAAATTTCGTGCAAGACATTAAATGAACTTTGCTGTTTCACTTTGTACGCCGGCAGTTATAGATCCTACGCCGGTGGCTTACAGGCGGCGTATCTTCAAATTATCCTTTGCGCAGGCAGTGCACTGGCAGCCTTCAATATCGGTTACACCTGTAGGCCGCTTTTACGCCGGCGGCTTAGATATAGATCTAGCCGGCGTATGTAATCAGAAATGAAGCATTGGGCTGATTTATAACGAACGCCGTCCCAAAGCCGGCGGCTTTCACACCGGCGTAGGCATTTAAACAGATTTGTTGCTTCAGTTTCCTCCAAGCGTTTGATGTCTTCATGTCTCTTCAGATCTTTGTCCTACACTGCCCCAACGCCGGCGGCTTAGGAGCCGGCGTATGCTATAACTCCTTGTGCGCTGGTGACTTTCCAATTCTGAGCTGCTGGCCTTCAAGTACGCTGGCTTCTTCATCTTCTACGCCGGCAGCTTTGAATGTTGAATTGCCGGCCTTGACTTCAATTTTTTCTATTTTTGATTCAAATTCTCTTGTTTTGATTTCTTTGTCCAAATTAGTCCTAAAACATAAAATTCAATCAAAACAAGTATCCATTCTAGCTCTTTTCAACAAATCGTGTAAAATATGATATTATCAATTCCCCACACTTGAACTTTTGCTTGTCCTCAAGCAAAATGAAGAACAAAATGAAATCTCTTTATAGATAGTACAATTTTCCCAATTTAATCTCAATTTCTTTAACTTGTTTTTCTTGTATCTATTGCTCTAACCATACCAATTTCTTGCAATTAGAGTACTATAATCAAAATTTAGAAGTTAATCCAAACAAAACAAGTTTTAAGCTCAACTTTTAACAAAAGAACATTCTATTCAAAAGCAAATACTCAATCCACTAAGGAAAAATACTCATTTAAACTTCATTGGATTTCTAGCTTATATATATTCTAAGTAACACAAAATGAAAGCATGTGGTATCTACTTTTTCCTTATAATTTCTCCTTCTTTATTATAAGTCTCCTTCCTTTGCATATTTTGCATTCATTTTTCTTTTTCTTTCTCAAGCATTTATTTTCTTTTTGGGAGGTTTTTGCCTCCATCTTTTTGCTTTTCAAAGCTCATGAATTGAACTTTTGCCATTCTTCCTTTCTTGTTACAGTGAGTTCATTGAGTCGGCACATCCCAGGCTCATCACCTAAGTGACCAGGTTTCAAAATACCCTTAAGAACTCTTCCTCACTTTAACATTCAAGTTCAGATACTCATAACTCAAAATTTCAAGTTAGAGGAGTAGTGGCTATGCTTGTTTCTTTCTTTTTGAATGCAATAACAATATCAAAGACTTATTTTTATGAAGGATCACTAAGTTTAAAAGTTTCTTCTACCTCTTTCACTAAGTGTTAAAATTCAAAGAATATATACAAACTAAAATTTCCAAGAAGTAGACCTGTTTATTTTTCACAAAAGAACTCGACCAGCTCTTAAATTTTCAATTCCAAAGTTAAAAATAAAGTAAACTTATTCCTTAAAGATTTTACAACTTAATTTTAACTTAGTAAACCAATCACAACAGCAGGTGAGTAAGATACTTTCACAAGTCAATTTCATTGATCTTCAGTCTTTGCTTTGTACTATCTCCAATTTCAAGAGATTTTTGAAAAAATTTTGACAAAATTTCCTCATGATTTGCTTTCAAACAAAAAATACAAGGTGGAGATTTTCCAATATAAATAACAACAACAGTCAACAGATCATATTCATCACTTCAACACTTCATGCAATTCTATCCCTTCCCCCACACTTCAACTAAGCAGTGTCCTCACTGTTTTGCAACAAATAAAACATAGGAAAGGATTAAGAAATGAATTGGATACTTCCCTGAAGTCAGTCGTTTGTTTCATAGTCATCAAAATTTTGCATTGCAAGAGATTTGCTTTGCTTGTTTCCTGTAATCACTACAAAAGAAAAAAAAAATAAAAGCAGGAAAAAATAATAAAGGAGTTCACCCACAGTAACTTGGGTACTCAATAAATATACAGGCCAATAAAAATAAAAACAATAACGATCAAATTGAGAGTTAGCAGTGTCTCTAGCTCTCTGGTCCTGGACTCTGTCTGCTGCTACCCTCAGGAGTATGTCTCTGTGTATCTCCTGGGCTGGCTGTCCATGTGTGCTCTGAACTGAGCCTATCTGAGTGATGTGACTCAGATGAAGTCTGATATCTCATGCCAGCCCCTGTCTCTGGGCTAATGCAGCAAATGGCCGTCTTCAACGCCTCAAAGATAGTCTTCCTAAATTTCTTGTTCTTCTTCCTTTCCTTCTCTTGACTATCCTTGAGCTCCTGGCTCTGGCGCTTCAGCTCCTCAACATCCAGCCTAAGCTGTTCCATGCCATACGCTGATGAAGTGCCTGCAGGAGGAGGAGGAGCGGATGTGGATGGAATCTCAAATGGGGCATCTCCAGGAAAGATATCCTGGAGCTCGACCTCCTCCAATATCGGTGGCTGTGCTCTCCTGGGGTTTTTCAGCAATCCCCAGCCTCGGAAAGGTGCAGATGTGATCTTCTTGCACTCAAATACCTCATCGTCCTGTGGAGGCTCAAAAATGTTCATTCCTTTTAGCAGTCTAGTGATGTAGCCTCCACAGCACAGGCCTCGAGTCCTCGTGTCATCTACCTGCCGGTATATAAAATTCGCTATCTCCACCCTAAGGTCAATCCTGTAGCTTCTAGTAAGGCTAAATAAGTAAAACATGTCGAAAGTAGTCACCTTGCTGTGATTGGTCTTCTTGCAACTCAAGGTGTGTGCAAGAATATGGTGGGGCAGCTTGTGCTCAACGGCACGAAAAGATGTGGCCAGAGACTTGGAGGGAACAAGTGCTCATTTGCTCTTTCAGGACCAACTAGCTGGAACCAATAAGCCTCCTGTGTCATGTCCGCCGCCAATTGTTAGGCAGATTCATATTGTCTGCTTCATTATCATACAGTCCCATCAAGTGGCCCATCTGCTTCAATTTCACCTCTCTAATCTGCCCAAAGCCCTAGAACTGAAAAGTAGATTCCTCTCTATCTGGAATGTTCTTCAGTGTGGACAAGAACTCTATCGTCAAGTTCTTGTATGCCGGCTCCCGAAAGTCAAACAACTGGATCCATGCTGGATCTTGAATAATCTCCCTGATCTGGTCAATGATCCCAAATTCATCCAGTAGGCACCAGTCTAAATACTAGATATTTAAGAAATCCATCTTGACAAGCCTCTTCTTTCTATCTTTTGCGTACTGCTGACTAGACAGCAGATCTCGGTTCTGTGAACTCGATGTAGAGGCGTCAGTAGTCCTTGGTCGCTTTTGTCTTGGAGCCATTCCTGCAAATAATTTGAATTCAATTAGAAATAAGGAATGCACAACATCAATGAAATTCTAGTTTATGCCTAAGATATGATTTTGAACAATTTTGATATCAAGGCATATAATTAGTGGAGCTATTGATCATGAAATTGAATGGAGCATTTACACTTGCAAATCAATATGAAAGCTGGTAGCTTAGGCTTGCCAGCTTAGAATTGAACGTTGGAATTTCAAAAATTTCAAACAAAAATGATTTAAAAAAAATTTTCCTTTTAGTCCCAAAATCACTTTTTTTACTGAAATTTTCATAAAATTCGGGCACAATTTCAAATTCCAATTTCAATTCAAACGAATTTGAGCACAATGCAAGAATTGGAGCCACTAACTAATATGAAAAACTTTCAAATCCAGCACTACACTATCAATTCGCAAAAACCCCAATTTCGAAATTGTAATAACCTAGATAAGCTCAAGAACCCTAACTTTTCAATTGAGCAACAATCATGGATTAACATAGCACAACTTGCAATCTCAATATATGGAACCGAAGTCTATCTTCAACAGCATATCAAAGTCATTCAAGCAACCAATTTCATCAATAGCCGACATCAATATCAAAGACAGTCATCAAACCCAAATCGACAGATTCATATAAACAATGCAATGTAATGGATTTGAACAAAGGATTAAGTGTAGAGATCATTGAAAACTTACTTGGTAGATGGATTAAACACCGTGGATTGATGAATGAAGAGTGAAATTTGTTGATTGAGAGTGAGAGAGGGAGAGCAAGTATGAGAGAATGAGAAAGAGAGAGAGTTCGTACCTGTTAAAAGCATCTGCATAACCTAGCCGGCATTTCTGCAATGTAAGCTGGCGGCTTACAGCCAGTGTAAACAGAAAAATTACATACCGAGAGCATAAAGCTGGCCGCTTATCCATTTACACTGCCGGCTTAAGTGGATACGCCGGCTCAAAGCTGGTGGCTTTTAATCCCAGGTGCCGGCTTTGATCGGGAATTTTCAGAAACAAAGAAATCTTGTACATATGCCGGCACTAAGCCGTCGGCCTTCACCTTCCCATGCCGGTGTAAATTTTGTACTCAAACGCCGGCATATAAGCTGGCGGCCTTGACCTTTCCTTACCGGCCTCTTTGGCGGTGCTCACCTAATCCTGTGCTGACCTTTACGCCGGCCTAAAGCTGGCGGCGTTGAACCGGCTTTCCTTGTTTTCTCAGAGCTTGCTTAAGGCTGGCAGCCTTGAGCCGGCCTTCAGTGTTTTTCCCCTTTTTTTTTTTTTTTTTCAAAAATTACCTACCACACTAATAACTAAGTTAGTAAAAACAAAACAAATAAAACTATTCTAAAATTAGACATGGGTTGCCTCCCAAGAAGCGCTTAGTTTAAAGTCGCTTAGCTCGACTTTCCTGATCTGATTATGGTTCTTTGAGATTCATGACAGTAGTAGTACTGTCAAGATTTCCCCCCTCAAAATAATGTTTGAGCAATTGCCCATTCACTTTAAAAAAGTCCGATCATCCTCAGTTTTTAATTCCATCATTCCATATGGAAAAACTCTTGCAATCTCAAACGGTCCCGACCATCTTGATCGTAATTTTCCAGGAAACAACTTCAAACGAGAATTGTAAAGTAAAACTTTTTGTCCAGGCAAAAATTCTCGTTTGATGATGTTTCTATCATGCCATTTCTTTGCTCGTTCCTTATAGATACGAGCACTTTCAAACGCCTCATTCCTCCATTCTTCCAGCTGATTCAATTGGAGCAATCTGTTTTTACCTGCAGCTTTCTCATCAAAGTTAAGAAATTTTATGGCCCAATATGCCTTGTGCTCAAGTTCTACAGGAAGATGACATGATTTACCAAAAACAATCATATATGGGGACATTCCAATAGGGGTTTTAAAAGCAGTCCTGTAAGCCCATAATGCATCATCTAATTTTGAAGACCAATCTTTTCTTGATGCATTAACAGTTTTTTCCAAAATCCTTTTTATCTCCCTATTGGAAACTTCAACTTGCCCACTAGTTTGTGGATGATAGGGGGTAGCCACTTTATGTGTAACACCATATTTTGCCAAAAGTTTTTCAAATTGCTTGTTACAAAAATGAGACCCCCCATCACTAATTATAGCTCTGGGCACACCAAATCTGGTAAAAATGTTCTTTTTCAAAAATTTAAAACTACTCGGGCATCATTTGTTTGTAAAGCAACAGCTTCCACCCATTTTGAAACGTAATCAACTGCCACAAGTATATATTTATTTGAAAAAGATGAGGGAAAAGGACCCATAAAGTCAATCCCCCAAACATCAAAAAGCTCAATTACCAGAATATTGTTTTGTGGTAATTCATGCCGTTTAGAAATGTTACCTGTCTTTTGACATTGAGCACATGACATAATGGTTCCTGCAGTCACGAAACAAGTTAGGCCAATAAAATCCAGATGATAACACTTTAGCTGCAGTCCTTTGAACACCAAAGTGTCCCCTGCTTCTCTTGAATGACAGTGTTCTAAAATGCTCAGCTGATCAGATTCAGGTACACATCTTCTAATTATTTGGTCAGCACATTTTCTAAACAGATATGGTTCATCCCAAAAATATTGTTTTACATCATGCAAAAACTTTTTCTTTTGAGGATAAGACAAACCATATGGGATAATCTTACTAACCAAATAATTCACAATATCAGCATACCATGGCAAATCTAGGATTTCTACTGCATGCAATTGTTCATCAGGGAACTTTTCATTAATGGGAATGTCTAAACTATCAGATTCAAGTCTAGACAAATGATCAGCAATTACATTCTCAGTTCCCTTTTTATCTTTAATTTCAAGATCAAATTCTTGCAGTATAATACCCATCTAATCAACCTAGGTTTTGCATCAGCTTTAGCAAACAAGTACTTGAGAGCTGCATGGTCAGTGTATACTACCACTTTAGAACCTATCAGATAAGGCCTAAATTTATCACATGCAAAGATAACAGCTAAAAGCTCTTTCTCAGTAGTGGCATAATTTCTTTGGGCCTCATTTAGTGTTCTACTTGCATAGTATATAACATGAAAGATCTTACCTCGTCTCTGACCAAGTACCGCTCCAACTGCAAAGTCGCTGGCATCACACATGAGTTCGAAAGGAAGCTCCCAGTCTGGCGCAATGATTACTGGTGTAGAAATGAGCTTTTCCTTTAATGAATTGAATGCCTGCAAACATTTGTCATCAAAATTGAACACCGCATCTTTTTCCAGAAGGTTGCAAAGAGGTTTGGAAATCTTGGAGAAGTCCTTGATAAATCGTCTATAGAAGCCAGCATGTCCAAGAAAACTTCTGACCCTTTAACAGTCGTGGGTGGTGGTAACTTCTCAATGATCTCCACTTTGGCTTTATCCACTTCAATTCCTCTCGCAGAGATTTTGTGACCCAACACTATCCCTTCTCTACCATGAAGTGGCATTTTTCCCAATTCAAGATCAGATTGGTATCTTTGCATCTTTGTAAAACCGAGGCTAAATTCTCAGACAAAGATCAAATGACTTTCCAAAGACTGAAAAATCATCCATAAAGATTTCAATGAAATTCTCAAGCATATCAGAGAATATAGCCATCATACACCTCTGAAATGTAGCAGGTGCATTGCAAAGTCCAAAGGGCATTCTCCTAAAGGCAAAAGTGCCATAGGGACAAGTGAATGTTGTTTTCTCTTGATCATCGGGTGCAATAGAAATTTGATTGTATCCAGAATATCCATCAAGAAAACAATAATAGTCATGCCCTGCAAGTTTCTCCAACATTTGATCAATGAAGGGAAGTGGAAAGTGATCCTTTCGGGTGGCATCATTCAATTTCCTGTAATCAATACAAACTCTCCACCCAGTCACAGTACGAGTAGGAATCAATTCATTTTGCTCATTTTTCACTACAGTCATACCACCTTTCTTTGGCACTACCTGAACTGGACTAACCCATTTACTATCGGAGATAGGATAGATAATACCTGCGTCAAGCAGCTTCAGAACTTCTTTCTTGACAACATCTTTAAGTGTCGGGTTAAGTCTCCTTTGTGGTTGAACTGTAGGTTTACACTCAGCTTCCATAAGAATTTTGTGAGTGCAAATCATAGGGCTAATACCCTTAATGTCTGCAATGGTCCATCCGATTGCTTCTTTGTGCTTTTTCAACACTTCAATCAACTGTTGTTCTTGTTCATTTGTCAATGCAGATGAAATGATGATTGGCAAAGTATCGCCAATTCCGAGAAAAGCATACTTCAGATGATCAGGAAGTGGTTTAAGTTCCAAGGTCGGTGGTTGCATCAAAGACGGAACTTGCTTCTGCTCATTTGTACCCAAGATTCATAATATCTGGTTTTGATCATTGGTACATCTTCCAGTATTTCTTCATCCTCTTCATCACTCCAATTGTCCAAGTCTCTCAAGACGGATTCCATAGTCTCCACACCAGTTTGTTCCTCAAGTGACTCAGAAACCAGCTCATCAATGGTATTGATGGTGTAACAGGCATCAGTATCATCAAATTTCTTCATTGCCTCATAGACATTGAAAGTAACCTGTTCATCCATCCCGTAATGTAAGCTGCCCTTGTTCCACATCAATTAGTGCTTTACCTGTTGCAAGGAACGGTCTGCCCAAGATCATGGGAACTTCCCTATCTTCATCCATGTCTAAACTACAAAATCCACAGGGAAAAAGAATTTGTCAACTTTAACTAGGACATTTTCCACAATACCCCTAGGGTATTTTACACTTCTATCAGCAAGTTGCAAGTTACATGCGTATCCTTGCAATCTCCAAGTCCTAGTTTTTTAAATACCGATAAAGGCATTAAGTTGATACTTGCACCAGAATCAATTAAAACTTTATCAAAATGACAATCACCAATGGTGCAAGGAACAGTAAAACTTCCCTGATCTCGAAGTTTAGTGGGCAGGGGTTTGTTTCTGTAGGATCATGGAACATTCTCCAGTGAGTATCACATTTCCATCAATCTTCCTCTTGTTGGATAGCAATTCTTTGATGAATTTGGCATAGGAAGGCATTCCTTGAATCACTTCTAAGAATGGAATGTTGATGTGCAGCTTCTTGAAAACATCCAGGAATTTTGAAAATTGCTCATCAAGTCTTTGTTGCTTTAATCTTCCTGGAAAAGGGACGGGAGGAACATATGATTTCACCTCAGGTGGTTTTTGAATAGTGTCCTCCACCTTTCGTTTTCCTTTGTTGTTTTGTGGTGGAATTTCCTCTTGATCCTTGATAGTTTCCTCAACTGGAGCAATCTCCTTACCACTTCTCAGGTGATTGCATTTACAGACTTGGGATTCTCCGTGTTGCTTGGTAAAGACCCAGATGGTCTATTACTCACTTGCTGTGCAAGTTGATGGAGCTTCCCTTGCAAATCTTGAATGATTGCATTCTGATTGTTGAGTGAGTTTGTTGTGTGACAATGAAATCCCTCAGTAATGCATCAGTGGATGATTGAATTTGCTGTTGAGGTGGGGCATTTCTTACATATCCTTGTCCTTGGAAACCAGGTGGTGGCTTTAGAACATTGGCATCATTCCGATATGACAGATTGGGATGATTTCGCATATTCGGATGATAGTGTTTCCAAAATTACCCTTTTGGAAATTTCCCACATAGTTGAGCTGCTCATCATTTGATGATGATCCATGCGGACACTCAAAAGAAGAGTGTGGTCCTGAGCAAATCTCACAACAAAACACTTGTTGTTTTTATTGGAAGAATTTGTAGTTGTGAGTTTACTTACTTGAGTGATGAGGGTTGCCATTTGAGCCTTGAGTTGTGATATATCTTCTTTGTCTTCCAAAGATGCTACTTTAGATCTTGTTCTTTCACAACTCCAATTATGAGCAGCGGAAGCTAATTCTTCAATAATCTCACTAGCTTCCTCATATGTTTTTCCCATCAGTGATCCCCGATGTAGCATCTACTAAGGACCTTAAAGCTTCATCAAGACTGAGGTAGAAATTTTCGATCAGTAGATTATCGGGTAAACCGTGGTGTGGACATTTTCTGACCGCCTCTTTGAATCTTTCCCAAGCATCATATAATGATTCTCCAGGGAATTTGGTGAAGTTGGAGATCTCATTTCTTAATCTGGCGGTCCTTGCTGGAGGGAAAATCTCTTCAGAAACTTCTTTGTCAGATCATCCATGTAGTGATTGAATCTGGAGGTTGGGAATTGTACCATGCCAAGGCTTTATCCCTAAGAGAAAAAGGGAAAAGCTGTAGTCGGATGACTTCGTTTCTTACACCATTAAGTTTGACAGTGTTGGTGTACTGGAGAAATTTGGCAAGGTGTTCATCTGGCGTCTCATTGGATATCCTCCAAATTGATGTGACTCAACCATTTGAATCAGGGACGGTTTAAGCTCAAAGTTGTTAGCCTCCACAGTGGGCATTCTTATGGCTGGATCTTGAATAGTAGGTA
Source organism: Combretum micranthum (assembly GCA_024138025.1). Classification (NCBI taxonomy): domain Eukaryota; kingdom Viridiplantae; phylum Streptophyta; class Magnoliopsida; order Myrtales; family Combretaceae; genus Combretum; species Combretum micranthum. Next base: position 27,527 of record JAMXBD010002580.1, read on the forward strand.
CGTATAGTCTCGAATTGCCCTTGGAGCGGGAGCAGCTGGTTGCAACTGGTTGTTGTATCATTGTTTCCTTGATTTTGTGCCATTGCTCCTCTTCTTTGGTTCCTTCTTCTCTGTTGATGCAAGGTTCTTTCAATTTCAGGGTCTAAAGGTAGAATTTCAGAACTTCTACTTCTTCGCATAAAACCTGCAAAGAGAAAAGGAAAAATTTCAAACTAAATTTAAACCTAAACTACTAGCAAAGCTGAAGGTAGTCTAATATTAATAAGATCCCCGGCAACGGCGCCAGAAAACTTGATGTGCTATAATTAGTATTGAATTTTCAAAGCATCTATCCAGCAAGCGTACTGGGCCTTCTTGTAATATAGCATGAGTCAAGTGTCGATCCCACGGAGATCTATTAACTACTAGACAGTTATCAACTAATACTAATATCTAGGCAATTGATCTTTTCAAATGATTAGATTAAATTAAACTAAATTATCTAATTAAGTATCTATATGAATGCAATGAGCTTTTGAAGAGAGTGATATATTAGAAAAATGTGGGAAGGAGCAGAATCCACTTTAAACTATTGCCAATCAACTTGAAGTCATGTTATAATGATAATTAGATTCATGGATATTCATAAGAAATTGTCAAGATTTAAAAACAGATTTAAAAACCTTTTAAACCACAAAAACAATTCAATAGCTTCCGCTAAATAAATTATTAGTGGAATCAAAATTACAATTATAAACCTTCCGATTCTATAATTGACTAATACTTTATATTAACATCCCTAATTCCTTAGTGAGAAATCAATATAAAACATTGCATTAATATTCATGGACAATTTCTAAATTAGATTAAACTCCGCCGCTTCCGCAATTGCAATTTAATCTCAATTTATGAATTCATATGAACCCTAATTTCCCTTCCGAGTTATTAGAATTCTTATACACCAAAGATATGATGAATAATCAGAACTCAATATGAATATTTCATGATTCTAACTATCTTATAACATGGATTCAAAGATCATTTTAGCATGTTTAAAGCTTCATCAACTTCCCACAAAAAGAATTTAGCTACTCATGGATGATGATTCAAAAATCAGATAAGAAATTGCAAATGATTTCATTATGATCAAATATTCAGATATATGAATTGCATAAAAGGAAAAAGATCAGATATCACCAATTCAAAATATCAAAGCTTCACTTGCAAATTCTTGAAAACTTCAATATCTCTTCAAAAATCTCTATGGAATGCTAGTTCTAATCTATGTATTGTAGTATGATTTAGAGCTACTTGGGATGATTCTGAAAGTGAGGAGAAGACCCCCTATTTATAGGAAAAATTTCGTGCAAAACATTAAATGAACTTTGCTGTTTCACTTGTACGCCGGCAGTTATGGATCCTACGCCGGCGGCTTACAGGGCGTATCTTCAAATTATCCTTTGCGCAGGCAGTGCACTGGCAGCCTTCAATATCGGTTACACCTGTAGGCCGCTTCTACGCCGCGGCTTAGATGTAGATCTAGCCGGCGTATGTGATCAGAAATGAAGCGTTGGGCTGATTTATAACGAACGCCGTCCCAAAGCCGGCGGCTTTCACACCGGCGTAGGCATTCCAACAGATTTGTTGCTTCAGTTTCCTCCAAGCGTTTGATGTCTTCATGTCTCTTCATATCTTTGTCCTACACTGCCCCAACGCCGGCGGCTTAGGAGCCGGCGTATGTTATAACTCCTTGTGCGCTGGTGACTTTCCAATTCTGAGCTGTCGGCCTTCAAGTACGCTGGCTTCTTCATCTTCTACGCCGGCAGCTTTAAATGTTGAATTGCCGGCCTTGACTTCAATTTTTCCTATTTTTGATTCAAATTCTCTTGTTTTGATTTCTTTGTCCAAATTAGTCCTAAAACATAAAATTCAATCAAAACAAGTATCCATTCTAGCTATTTTAAACAAATCGTATAAAATATGATCTTGTCATACTTCGGAGGATCCACATGACCACTTGACTAATTTCCTACACATCTGCACCACTATCAACAGTAATGAGGTATCCGATGATGCAATTAGCCTAAGATTATTTCCCTTTTCTTTGTGGGATAAAGCCAGAAGTTGGATGAATTTACTGCCTCCTCACTCTTTGACAAATTGGGGCCAGGTAGCACGGAAATTTCTAGAGCAGTTCTTCTCTCCCAACAAGACGATTCAACTCAGGAATGGGATATTCGCTTTTTGCCAATATGAGGGCGAATCACTTTATGAAGTATGGCAAAGGTTTAAAGAACTCTTTAGATGTTATCCCCACCATGGTATTCCTTACATGATAGAGTGAGAATTTTTTATACTGCCCTTGGGGACCAGTTAAAGACAATGGTAGATGCGGTGGTTGGTGGTTGTCTCATGAAAAAGAGTGCTCCCAATGCCTATGAGTTGATCGAAGACATGGCAAGAAATACATTTAATTCGCACAGTGAAAGGAACAAGCCAAGACAAGCTGCTATAAATCAGAAATGGTTGCTCAACTTCAGTCTCAAATGGCATCACTTACAGCTCAAACGAGCAAGATGGAAGCAAGAATAGAGGGTTTACCTCAGGATGTTAGTCCTATGAACTTTGCAAGTTGCTTAAGCGGGGAACCTTATTTCTCACGTGCCAATCCAAGTATAGAGGAAGTGAATTATATGAATAAGTTCCATAGAGGAGCTGACAATTACTATCCATACAACAATACCTACAACCCGGGTTAGAAAAATCATTTGAATTTTTCATGGAGTAATCAGAATGCTCAAGGATCGAATCATCCACCTAGAATCATCAAAGCACCACAACTGCCAGCACCCCAACAACTTCCTGCACTGCCACTACTAGAAAAGAAGTAGAGTTTAGAAGATCTCATGACTCAATTTATCTATAGTCTAGATGCCAGACACCAGAATCATGAGGCTTCTATTCATAATTTTGAAAAGCAGATTGGTCAATTGGCTAAACTAATGTCTGAAAGGCAACAAGGTTCTCTCTCGAGCAACACGAAACCTAATCCGAGAGAACAAGCGAAAGCCATTACCTTGAGGAGTGGAAAAGAATTACAAGCCGATCTATTAAAAGAGCAGAAGAAAGGAGATAGTTCGCAGTCTAAATCAGAACAAGAGAAGACTGACAAGGTAGAGGCTGAGAAAAGTTCACAGTCTCCACCTTCAAAGGAATACGTGCCTCAGATTCCATATCTAACTTGCCTCAATCAGGCAAAGGACAAAGAACAATTTGTTAAGTTTCTTGACTTATTTAAGCAATTGCACATTAACATTCCTTTTGTTGAAGCACTTTCGTAGATGCCCAAGTACGCCGAATTTTTAAAGGAGTTCTTATCCAATAAGTGAAAGTTAGAGGATGTATCTACTGTAGAAGTGGGGGCTAACTGCTCATCTATCATCTAGAATATGCTTCCCCCAAAGCTCAAAGATCCAGGAAGTTTTACGATCCCATGTGTAGTTGGTGACATCATAGTTGATAAGGCTTTGGCGGATCTGGGGGCAAGCATTAATCTAATGCCCTATTCATTTTTCAAGAAGCTAGGACTTCCTGAATCCAAACCAACTAGAATGAGTCTTCAGCTTGCTGACCGTTCCATCAAATTTCATAAAGGGATCATAGGAGATGTTTTAGTGAAAGTGGGAAACTTCATCTATCCAGATGATTTCATGATCTTGGACATGGATGAGGATAGAGATGTACCTCTGATACTGGGATAACCTTTTCTTGCTACTGCCCGAACACTGATTGATGTGGAGGAAGGCAAGCTCACACTGAGGGTTGGTGATGAAGAGTTGATGGTGAAAATTGCCCCAGCTTTAAAATACCCCGTAAGTGCAGATGGCTCATGTTATGCTATTGATGCTATTGATTCTGCTGTAGATGAGCATTTTGAAGACTTACTGTGTGAAGATGAGCTAAAATTGAGTTTGACAAATGGGGATGAGAAGGATATCACCAATACAAAGGTTGGAGCACAGATTGAGCAACTCAATTCTACAGAAGACATCATACCTCTCGGTGGGTTTGAGGAGTTGAGGAAAGATAATGAGGCTAGATTAAAGAGTTCCATTGAGGAACCACCTATTTTAGAATTAAAACAGTTGCCAAGTTATTTGGAGCACGCTTTTCTTGTAGAAGATTCCAAGTTGCCGGTTTCATAGCTTCAAACTTGTCTAAAGAGTAGAAAAATCAACTACTAATGGTCCTCAAAGCCCATAAGCGAGCCACTGCTTAGAAAACTTCAGACATAAAAGGTATCAATCCCTCTTTCTTTACTCATAAGATATTTTTGGAAGATGGGTTTAAGCCCGTAGTGCAACCTCAGCGAAGGCTGAAAGAGGTAGTCAAGAAGGAAGTCATTAAACTCTTTGATGTTGGACTAATTTATCCAATCTCTGATAGTTTGTTGGTTAGTCCTACGCAAGTCGTATCAAAGAAAGGAGGGATGACTGTGGTCTCTAATGAAAAGGATGAATTGTTACCCATGCGGACTGTCACAGGATGGTGAGTTTGTATTGACTATTGTAGATTAAACGATGCCACTCGAAAGGACAATTTTCCTCTTCCTTTTATGGATTAGATGTCGGAGAGATTGGCTAGACATATTTTTTATTGTTATCTAGACGGGATGTCCGGATATTTTTAGATACCAATAGCTCCCGAGGACTAGGAGAAACCACCTTCACATGTCTCTATAGCACATATGCTTATAGGAGGATGTCGTTTGGCTTATGTAATGCACTGGCTACATTTCAGCGGTGTATGCTAGCTATCTTTGATGATTTTGTGGAGAAAATTGTGAAAGTCTTCATGGATGACTTCTTAGTGTTCGGTGATGTAAACCCTGGTTTTCTTAGTAACCGAGTAAACTCCTTAAATCAGAAATCAAAACCCTAAATAGGATTAGTACAAGCAACCTAGGAACCCTAAATCCGACTTTTCTTCAATTTCTATATAAAAGAACCTCTATAGAATAAATTAATGTGGATTATTGTTTTGTAGTATATTTCAAACCATACAAAATTTTGATTTCGAAGAATTTTCTATTTCGGGCTTTCCCGAGCTTCATTCTGGAAAAGCGAGCCCCGGAACTAGAAACTTAGAAAAATATTCTGGAACACTCGTTAGAACCGAAATTTTTTAAGGATTTCAAAAATATATGTTTTATAATTTTTCGAGTCATAAAAATTACAGTTATAGCCTTTTTCCGTATTTTTCTTACTACCGGTAAAGTAAGTGTCTTATCTACTATTTATTACTATTCACAAGGACAACCTACTACATACACACCCATATCCTAGTCTTACAACCTTATAAACACTCAATTATATTTTCTTTTTCAAGAATTTTTGTCTCTTAACAAATTATTACATTTAATACATTTTATTACACAAATTACAATTTCAAATAAAATCAAAACACTCTCTCTCTCCCTCATTCTAGTGGTCAGCGCACCCCCTCAATTTTTCCCCCAATTTGTTTTATTTTATCTCATTTTTATAAAGAAAACAACCCCTAATTTCATCTAATATAAATAGCCTTTTATTTTCTCTCTCCTTCATTTTATTTCATTTGTTTCAAAGCTCTCAAACTCTCCCTCTTCCTCTCCTCATTGCAGTGACTCCTCTACACCACACACACACACACAAGATTCAATTTTCTTCTCCATTTCTCATCTATTTCAAGCTTTAGGTGATGATTCGCAAGCCTTGCTACCATCTAATATTGTAATGGCAAGATCATTCATGAGTGTTTTCACTCAAAGTCCCCATGAGTACTTGCTAGGGACAAAGAAAATGCTACTACATGAATATCAAGCCATCACAAGAGTAGATCTTGTGTTTGATCAAGTTTTTGTTGAGGATATTTCATGTTATGTAGGAGTAGAGTAAAGTAGAGCTCTAGCATAAAAATTTCATGTTCATGCTTTAAAACTTCATTTCATACATCATAAGTAGTAGATCTAGCTTTTCGATGCTTATACCATGCTTGACATTTATGATCTTATGGATGATTTATGTTTTCATGCATTCATACTCATGAAGGCTTTGTTTTAGGTATATAGATGTGGTATTGGTAGATCCTTGAGTAAATAAAGCAATGAACTTGAAAGAAAAAAGTTTTTGTTTGAAATACTCAAAGTCAAATTCGTATGATTTTAAGACCCTATTTTAAAAACCCTTTTATCAACTTTAAAACTCATGTTTTATGTGAAAAATGAAGGATATAGGTAATATGTATCATTAGGTAGTAATTTTTATAAGTTGAAATGAGTTTTAATGAGATTAATGTATCAAACAAGAAGTGGAATCTAGATGGAAAATTTTGAGTAGTACTCAACATATGAAATTCGTAATTTTGAATATAGGTCATAAGAACACCTATCATCCAAGTTCAAAATAGAAGTTTTATGTATTAAATGGATTCCTTAGGTAATAGGTATCTTAAGGTCTTAAGTTTTAATGCATTAAACAAGTTTTTCCTAAAGGAATCATTCAAAAATTTAATTTCAAGAAATTCGGATTTTTGGATAAATCCTACTTGAAAACATATTTGCAAAGTGTAAATCACAAATTTTTATGTAGAAATGAAGGCTTAGGTAATAGATATAATGAAGACTCAATTTAGATAAGGACAAATTGATTTTCTTAAGGAAATAACTTCAAAACAAATGAGATAGTCTAAGTTAGGAAACTAGTTTTCTGAAAAGTGTATAGTCATGGAGTTACACAAATAAGAAGTTTCTTAATTTTCCTTTTTGTAAATAATATCAAAAGCATGCATGCATCAAGTTCATATCGTATCATTCATGATAGGAAATCATCGATATTGCATGTGTAGTTGAACTATATGCTAGAAACATCACAAACATCCACAAAACTATTTTTTTGGAATTGAAGTTTTCGAACAACCAGAAATGATTCCTCGGTTTCGTCAACTAAATATTTTCGAAACTTGAAAATAATATTAGGAATAGATAGATCTTTCAAAGTAGATAGAAATCGATATATTATATGCTCAATTCCGAGTTAAAATGAGTTAGATATGGTCATTTAAATTTAGGACTTTATCTTATGCGGAAATTGACGAACTTAGTAGTTAGAATTGTTAAGTTATTAGAACCTTATGAGAAATACTCATTTCGGGTATTCCTTGTACTTAGGTGAATTGGAGGACGGATTTCCACTCCCCGATGACTACTACGACTAGTGGATTTCTCTCCATGGCTGAGTGAGTTCAATTCTTAAATAGTTGTGCTCATGTATGTACTTATAATCGTAGTGGCATTAGAATTAGGAAAAGATAAAATTATGATGATTGTGACATAATCTTGGTTGAATGAATGATAAGTATATCGAGACGAGACTTGTTGATAAATCCTTGTATGAGCTAGTATAGACTTAGATTGTTTGAAATTCTCTATGATCGCACTTAATTTGCCTAATTAATATACCACGATTATATAAATAAACTGCACATGCATATCACGTAATGAGTCACATTGCATGAGTTATTATACCTTTGTGGGAAGAAGGCATAGTAATTTGGGCAACGAGGGGCCGGTAAACTCGGTTGTTGGTGGATGGGCCGGAATTGAAAAGTGTGTGGGTGGGCACCTGTATAAACCACAGTAAAAATTTAAACGTGGTGGATGGGCACCTGTATCAACCATAATAAGAAGTGAGAAGTATTCAAATGATGGTCGTATGGGCCTGAAACACCTAACCCCGAATGGAGGGCGTAAATCCATTCAACATAAGATTTCCGGACGGTCTTATGTATTGTATGCTCATATGCTTGTGCATTCATATGGTTGCTAATGACTTGTCTGTTATATACTATTGTTGAGTATTGAATATTTGGAATTAAATCTCACTAAACCTGTAGCTTACACCCCGATAGTTTTGTTGTGGTGTTCCTATTTTTGGTTGTTCCGAGAGAACACATTTCACAGGGTTATCTTTTGGATGAAGGAGCTTTTGAAGAAGTCGGGACCTAGCTAGAGGCGTGGACTTCTAGGAAAATCTCCTCGATATAAACCTTAGTATTTGTAAATGTGAATTTAGAATGGATGGACTTCCATTATTATTCTTGATGGGGGTATGCCTCCTTGACTTTTGGAAAGACTTAACTTTTTTATCTCGTTGTGATTTCTATTCTTAATGCTAATGTATGCCTTCTTTAGACTATTCGATTCAAAGTGTGATCCTAAAAGTTGTGCAAGTACACCTTATACCCGATATGTAAACTTATGAGATGATTAAGGTTGTTATACTTAAGTTTAATTATCGAGTGTGGTGGACTATCGCGTTTTGGATACCCTTTGGGGCATGATAGGTGATTCATTTTTTGATTGCTTAGAAAATCTGGAGAAGGTGCTCATTTGCTGCGAAGAGACTAACCTTGTGTTAAATTGGGAGAAATAACACTTTATGTGTAAGAAGGGCATTGTTCTTGGTCATAAGGTGTCCCATCAAGGCATTGAAGTTGACTCAACAAAAGTGGAAGTGATTTCCAAACTCCCGTCATCAAATTCCGTTAAGGCCATAAGAATCTTTCTAGGCTACCCTGGTTTCTACCGACGCTTCATAAAAGATTTCTAAAAAATTGCTCGTCCGTTGACTAGATTGTTAGAGAAGGATACACCTTTTGACTTTACACCGGAGTGATAACATTCCTTTGAAGTGCTTAAGGAGAAATTGACAATGGCACCTATCATGATAGCCTCCGATTGGAACTTACCCTTTAAACTTATGTGTGACGCAAGTGACTTTGTGGTAGGGGCTGTTCTTGGACAGAGGCGTGACAAACATTTTCAGCCTATACACTATGCTAGCAAAACTCTCAATTCTGCTTAAGCAAACTACACCACAACGGAAAAAGAGATGCTAGCCGTAGTCTTTGCATTTGAGAAATTTAGGCCTTACTTGATTCTGTCCAAAGTAATTGTATACACAGATCATTCGCTTTGAGATTTTTGTTGACCAAAACAGATGCGAAGCCCTGACTTATCAGATGGATATTGCTCTTACAGGAGTTGGACTTGGAGATTTGTGACAAGAAAGGGGCGAAAAATTTGGCAGCTGATTATCTCTCACGGCTTGAGAATCCTCACTTAGAGGAACTCAAAGAAGAAGAGATTAATGACTCCTTTCCTGAAGAGAAGCTATATGCAATTTGTCAATTGATGAACCTGGAAACACCATGGTTTGCAGACTTTGCAAATTACTTAGTGGCAAAAGTTCTACCTGATGATCTTTATTATCATGCAAGATGGAAGTTCTTTTCAGAGCTGAAATATTATTTTAGGAAGTACCATTTCTTTTCCGGGTTTGTGCAAATCAAATGGTTAGGAGGTATGTATCTCATGAAGAGGTGTGGTAGATCCTTAATGATTGTCACTCCGGACCCATTGGTGGCCACTACTCCGTTAATCAAACTGCTCGTAAGGTTTTAAAGGCTGGTTTCTATTGGCCCACTATATTTAAAGATGCTCATCGTCTGTGCAACACATATGACAGATGTCAACGAGTTGGCAATATATCGAAAAGAAATGAAATGCCACAAAATTTCATATTGGAGTGTGAAGTTTTTGATTTATGAGGTATTGATTTTGTTAGGCTATTCCCTACTTCATATGGAATAAGTACATATTTGTTGTAGTGGGTTATGTTTCCAAGTGGGTTGAAGCCCAAGCTCTGCCGACAAACGATGCACGAGTTGTTGTGAAATTCCTCAAGAAGCTATTTTTGCGTTTTAGAGCACCTCAAGCTATTATAAGCGACCGAGGGACACACTTTTGCAATGCACAGATGGAAAAGGTGTTGAAGAGGTACGGAGTTACTCATCGAGTCGCAACACCTTATCACCCCCAAACTAGTAGGCAGGTGGAAATCTCCAATCGTGAATTAAAGCAAATTCTGGAGAAAACAATGCAGCAGCATCGAAAAGATTAGGCAGAGAAATTCGATGATGCTCTGTGGGCCTATCGAACAGCCTACAAAACACCTTTGGGGACTACTCCTTACAGGTTAGTTTATGAAGTCATGCCATCTTCTGGTAGAAATTGAACATAGGGCGTACTGGGCTTCCACTATCTAAGGTACAGCACTCCACTGCTTCGTCTAGCAGCACGACGCTTGTATTGCTCTCCCGCAACCCCGTTTCACGGTTTAGGCTGCTCCCATTTTGCTCACTGCTACTACGGGATTCGCTTTTGCTTTCTTTTCCTCTGGCTATTTGGGTGATTAAGATGGTCAACTTTGATATCAGAGCTGCTGGTTTGCAAAGAAAGCTGCAATTAAATGAGCTAGACAAGTGGAGGAGGCAAGCATATGATAATATGAGGATATACAAAGAAAAGACAAAGAAATATCATGATTTGCATATCCGCCGTTCAAGAAAATTCAAGGAAGGGGACCAAGTTTTACCGTTCAATTCCCGATTGAAACTTTTCCCGGGAAAGCTAAAATCTAGATGGTCTGATCCTTTTCTAGTAAAGAAGGTATTACAGTATGGCGTAGTGGAGCTTGAGCACCAAAATCATGACAATTTCAAAGTAAATGGTCAAAGATTGAAGCTCTATTTAAGGGAAACTGATAAACTTAAGGATCGAGAGGAGTTCAAACTTCAACTAACAGAAAATTAATTGATGAAAGTGGAAGTCGTCGAGCCAACGATGTTAAACAAGTGCGCTTCTTGGGAGGCAACCCATGTTTGACTTAGGTCAGTTACGTTCCTTTTAGCTTTCTTTTCTTTATACTATCCTAAGCCTTGTTGCTTTCAAAATGGCAATTTCAAAGGAGATCAAGCTCACTTAGAGGATGACAGAGTGCATTTTAATTGTGGGAGAGTTGATTGCAAAAATGAGAACGAAACAAGTTGCACATAAGAAATCAAAGAGGAGCAATTGTGCAGCACAACAAACAACAGCTTCCCGTTCTACTAAAAGAGCAAGACATCTGCACGATATAGAGGAGGAAGTTCCCACTAAGTATTTTGATGAGGAGTGGAGTAAAGCAAGGAGAAAAAGGTTAGAAAAAATGAATTTTAGAACAGATTCATATATGGACTGGAAGATATTGAAAGCTTATGGGAAAGAAGAGGAGACCAAAGAATAATTAAGTATAGGGCCGTAGGCTGAGTTCCTCGGGATTGATAAACCGGCTTATAGGGAGATCACTTTAGAGTTTCTCTCTACATTGACGCTGACAAAACATTCTATGACTTTCCAAGAAAATGGCAGGAAGCACAATGCTTATCCTCACCTCTTCGGTGCATATTTCGGCCTATATGAGATACCTGAATGCAATACACGAGAATTCAAGGCTTTACCTAACACTTGGCCTGCAAATGTGATACCCCAAAGCTGTTGGGAAGAGTTTTGTGAAGCTAATATTTGATATGATCCTTCCTACTCTAAGGCTGCAAAAGTAACCAATATCAATCTTCGAATTGCTCATCATTTGCTGGCACATACCATAGGAGGGAGGGAAAGCAGCCATGGTGTAGTTAATAGTTTCGAATTTTTTCTTCTCTATAGCATGGCTAAGAAAGTGAAGATCAATGTAGGACTGGAGGTGGCAAAATTTATATACAGGCAAGCTTTAGATCCTAAGTGTTTGGGATATACCATGGTGGTTATATCACCAAGTTTCTGAAAGGCTTTGACATTTTCCACAAACCCTAAAATGACCATGGGTTGCAATATGCTCAAATTACTGATGGTCCATTTTATGTATGGGGATTGGAGAAGGTGCTTAACATACGCACCCCATCTAGGTTTACTACACCTAGAAAGGATGCTGCATCTACCTCTAGATCAGCTCCTAATAGTAGTGATGTGCAGAGATTGATAGAAGAAATTCGGGAGGAAAGAGAGTTGAATAGCAAGGATAGACTTAAAAACAAAAGATTTGGAGCATCAGTCTAGAAGTTTTTGGGACAGCTAGCTAGTTGTTTCTCCCCACCACCAGCTGATCTACCCACTTATGAGTCTTCTCCAGAACCAGCTTCTCCTGAAGTTGTTGAGTCTGAGTACCCGAGGAGAGAAGGTAAAGCACCAGTTGTAGCTCAATCATCTGAGGAAGAGCTTGATGAAGAGGAAGAGGGGAGTGAAGAAGACACAGATGATGTTAATGAAGATGACAAAGTTGAAAGTGGTTCGCCTGGTGGGAGTGAGGCGGCGGATGATGAAATGATGATAGATCTGATTGATTGTTTTTCTTACTTGCTTTGATCATCATTTTCTATTTTTCCCTCTTGGTTTGTATTGATGAGATCCCTATTGTAGGGAAGACTCTTATGTTCCAGCATTTCCTTGGATATCTTTTCCTGGATTTTAGGATAGCCTAACTTTTGTTTTTCTTTTTAGACATTTTTTGTTTTTTTTTTTGGCATAAATTTTGCAGGGTCCACTACTTGCCTGATGGAAGCAATGATTCTCTTAAGTGCTTGGATATGGAAACTCTTTGATGATATCATGCAAATCCGGGGAAGTTCTTATGTCCTTTTCTTGTTAATTTTCTTTTTTTCCCTTTTTACTAATTTGTGCTGTCCTTGGGAAGACACTGGAGACAATGTCTTATATAAGTGTGGAAAGGGGTATACTAAGAAAGAAAATTATTTGGATCTTAAATTGTGCTTTATATTATCTATCCACTTGTTTTCAAATTTTTCTCCATTTATAAGGTTGCAATTGAGCCTAATTGTTGATTTTGAATTGTTGAAAAAGATGAGAATCTTGAAATTATACTCATTCATTTGTGATTATCATTCTTAATAAAAGTATCGTGACTTTGTGCCTTACTCAGCTATTTTGAATTTGGTACACTTAGTTAAAATTTGCTGATGAAATCTAAGTAGAGCAAATTTACTTGCTATTTAATGATTGAATCTAGAGTTGTGGAAGGGATTGAAGTCCTTAGTTTCAAAGTTAAATGGTACATTTCTAAGCTTGTTTGATAGTATATCTACTTTTCAAATACTTTGAGAACTCTTTTAACCTTTTGTGAAAGGAGTATATGAAATCAATCACTTAGTGGTTCTTTTTGAACAATCTCTTTGAAATTAAAAATCAATCAATTGTTGTGCTAATTAGAATATACAAGATTAGTTAGTATGGGAGGGCTTTGGTCCCTCAAATGAGCGAAGTTTGACCCCCCTATTGACTATACAAGCTTTCTATAAACAATTGAAAAAAATATATATATAGCCTTTACTCTGCTGACTCAAGTAAGTGAGTTAAGAGTATTAAAATCTGAATGTTAGAGCGAGGGAGAATTCGTTGGAGTCCCTTTTAAACTTGGTCACTTAGGTGATGAGCCCGGGATCTGCCGACTCAGTGAACTCACTATAACTGGAAGAATGAAAAGGCAAATAAATCTGAAAAGATGCGGGCTACACCCCGTCTAGAGGAAATTCCTCTGAAGGCTACTAAAAGAATTTTTGAAGAGATTTCAATCAAAAAGGAGAAAATCTAGGGTAATGATAGATAGTATATACTTTCATTCTAGGTTGCTAAGTTTAGGGAAGTAGTTGAATGTTTATATACTCTCAAATTAGTGGCGAGATGTAATCAAGCCGCTTTTGCTTTGATTGACTTTTGTTTCTTTTATGACTTGGAATCGATTCTTAAATGGTGAGGGTAATAGTTTGATTTACTTGGATTAATCTTAAAAATTTAATTATAGTATACCAAGTATAAGTACAATTATGGTAGGTTTAAGTGGTAGGCACTAATGAGTTACTTTGGATTATCTGAATTAAAGAATGCTACCTTTAATTTGAAAGTATTAATGAGTATAATTGATGAGAGGTTCTTTTGTCCTTATTTTCTTTGCTTGAGGACAAGCAAACAGTTAAGTGTGGGGAAGTTTGATAAATGTTAAAAGACCCTTAATTCAAGTGCTTATTAGATATATTTTTGTATAGATTTTATGTGAAATTGTTAAGAAAATGATACTTAATTGCTTTATATTTGATTTTAGGTTTTGGAAAAGATATTTCAAAAGTTTAAGGATGATCTGAGCAAAGACAAGAGGAAATTTGACAAAGGATCAAAAAGGTTGAATTTCAATTGTACACAACCTTCAACATGGCCATGTAGATGCTAGTGTTGAGCTTCAAAACATGACCAGCAACTATTCCAAATTGCGCTCTAGCTACTGCCTTGGGAGTGTACAAGGTAGTGTTAAAGGATATGATATGATTCGAGAAGAAAATGATAACTTTCTAGAGTACACTACCACGGGCACGTTGGTGTACTTTGTGGTATACTTTCAATGACGGTTCAAAACATATAAATAGCCGCTCCAACTTTCCAGATATCATCATTATTGTTATTCCAAACCCTAGGAGAGAAAAAGGTACGATCTTTAGAGGTAAGATTGCTAGGAATTCATTGGAGATTACAAGCCAATAATCAAAAGGGTTTTATTGTTTCATTGCTTATCATGTTCATGGATTACTCCTTTAGATCTATTGTTTTCTTTGTGAAATCTATGGAGGAGTAAATCTTTATAACCTAGACATATGAAACCCTAAACCCATATGTGATTTGAATTGATTCTTGATTAATGAAAATTTATATCTTTACATCTATTCATATGTTATAATTGTCTTGTGATTGATTTGTGTACAAGATTGATTACATGTTTGATTTTTGTTATATAGAAAAAGGTTTCATCTAATAGGATAGATCTATACGAATAGAGGGATTCTTTTGCAATAAAGATTCCATCTTTATTTAAGAATCTTGGTCTTGAATGCAATCTCTTATGGCATTCGTGAGGGAGAGGTCTCCATTATCTCATATGAGATTAGGAATTGATTAACTCGAGGGAGTGATCGATTTAGTTATGTGATTCTGCATTGTAAAGTATAAATATTTCATTAATCAATCTTTTGTTATAAAAATTAGGGTTTAGGGTGGATCAAGATGAAGGGTATGTCTTGCAATTGATTCCTATTTGTTAAAGCAATATAATTGATTCTAGGGTTGGTAATTTAGACAATTAATAGTTCAAGATTAGATCTTTCTTCATATGATTCGTCTAAATAGTAGAAAAAGGGTGATTCTAGTACTTGTTCAATAGATCCCTGAGGACGATATCCGTTTAATCCTATGCTACTATAGATAGGTACACTGCCTAATTTGATTGTAGGAATTAATTTGGATTTATAAATTATAAAGTTTGGTACGATCTTATCACACATGCGAATACGATTATAGTATTTTAAGAAAGATAGATCATCTTTCTAATTTCAGAAAAATATTCCTACATGAACCATTATGTTTGACCAAGGAGAAAAGAGAGAGAGATCATGATAATTCTAGGACTATTATGTGATAATTGACATATCATAGTCAAAAACTAAGTTAATGGAAGAAAAACTTACTAATTAAAAAAATTAAGGAAAATAAGTTACTTTATGAATATCCATGAGTTTTGAACCAATTGAAAATTTGTTGTCTTCATGTTAAATTGGTTACAAATCATAATATAGTGATAATTAATGAATTTAAAGAAAAAGGAAATATATAGATATATGTGATTACATGTCTCGGCCCATAAGATTTAGAGGAAGGAAAATAATTATTTTATATGATTTAAATTGATTATTAGAAAGTATGTGAAAAGAGATCTCTAACACTTATTCATATGCTTAAAACAGAGTTAAAGTGAATATATCATACCTAATTTAAAACCGAGTCATCAAGATTAGAATTTAAAGTCATTTAGGGTACTTTTTCTAGCAATTTAAATTTTATACAAACTCTATTGATTAAATTGAAGAAATTATGAAAATGTAGTTTTCATAAGCTTCAAAATGACAATTTTAAGTGCTATAAAAGGATTAGAAATAAGAAAATGACAAAAGGTTTAGTAAAACCTAAATTTATGACTCATAGACACAAATAGGCACATATATTAACTTATCTCTATTATTACACTATTATTATATATTTTAGAAGAGATAGATCAATTTTTTGACTTCCCAGACGATTATTACGATAAGTAATAAAAAATGGAGGGAAAGATTAAGGAATACTGTAGGATTTAATATATATTTTTAATTATCTTTTGTCATCATTGTCATCTTAAACTCAGTCTATAATTAGTAGTAACTAATAGATATGCATGATACTATCTAATTTGTTATATGACTTATATATTTCCATGTTTCTTATTGAAGTAACCTCGATCCTATTTTCATGTCACTTTTCTTGGAGCAATTTAGTAGATCAAGTGATTGTGACTTACATTGATGTTCCGGTAAATAAATATTGTGGCTAGTTAAGTTCATCAATTTCATTCACAATAACTTGAAACTCGTAGTATACCCCTCGGAGCGTAATGGTCTCAATGGAGGAAGAGAAGATGTGAGTGAATAAAATTGTCTTGACTATTTGAAGCAAAGGTCTAGTGAATATTGAGAATGGACTTACTTATCATGGAGAGGAGAGAGAAACCCCCTTTGTTTTATACATGAAATGATCTAGGACACTAGTCATGCTAGAAAGCCAAATTCATAAATTAAAAATCAAATGGAACTCAAACAATATCGTTTGAATAAAATTTTTCACCAAATTACAATTTTGACCTAACAGGGAAATAAACTATGTAATTTAAAAGCACAATAAAATAATTAAAATGAAGTCAATTAAGTGTTTATAATAATAACTAGTGATTAATTTAGATAAAAACAACATTTTACATAAAACTAAATAAAATTACATATGTGATAAGCATACTTTTGAGATTGTGTTACTTGTAAAAAATTTGAGAAACCCTACCCTTTCAGGTACATATTCCACTAGAACCCTTTTCCTCTCTCTTCTATTCATCTTATTTTTATCTTATTCTTCATTAAACCCTCTTAAAGCAACTCTTGAACCATAAATCCTAATACATGTTTAAGTATTAATTAATTATGTAGGGTTAAGTCAAGATTGGTACTAATCTCATCTTTTGTCCTGTTTTCACTAGCGATTGAAGGAAATGAAGAGGAATAAAAAGAAATTCAAGGTGCCCCTATTCTTCAAGAAAGAGACTAAGGTAATTTTTAGCTTAAATATGAGTTTAAGTAGGTGTTTAATTTACTTAATGCTTGGTTTTAAGATGGGTTCATAGTTATTTGTGGTTTTAACTAATGTAAGCAAAAAAAAAAAAAAAAAAAAATGTACTCAGAAGCCTCTTGAGTGACATATAAGGGGTTTTTGGAATTTTAAAAATTTTTCAAATCAATGTAATACCCCAAAAATGGTTCTAAGTGGATTAAAGTTGAAATAAGATAATATGGTGTTTTGTGTCCAATTATGCCATGAAAGTGCTAGAAAGGCTAGTGACAATAGACTGTTGATTTTTGGTATGATGTGTTTTGCTATGTAATTGAGGATTTATGTGGATTAAATGATGTTTAGGTGTTGAATTTTATGTGTTTGTTGTCAAAAATTATGTACATGATGGATTATATATGGTTCATGAAGTGTTTATGGCTAAATTAAGTGGAACAAGTATTTTTTAGATGAAAATCCTGATTTGGAAATAGTATAATTAATGTGCTAATTGAATGTATTTTTTAATGGATTATAATATTCATGAATGATTGGTGGTAGCCTCTGAGGTATATAGTTGGTGAGTTGATAATTTAGGACCTACATGAATCCATTAGCGAATTGGAGCTTCTTTGGACACTTTAATTGTTGTATAGGCTGTTTTAAATGCATAATGATGGTAACTAATTAGATAGGCCTTGATTTAGGAAAAAAATGAGTATAAGATAACTTGATATACAAGTTATTGGTGCTAACCTTATGACCGGTGTTGAAGTTGATTTATTGGATTTAAGTACTTAGAATTATGTATATATAATTTAAATCATGTTGTGGTGAACTCTTATGACTTTTAGTGGATAGATGCATTACAAATATGATACATAGACAAGGAAAACGTATATTGGTCAAATGATATAATTTTGCTAATATTTGGTGAATTATAATGGTTATGGAGTAAATATGGAATGTAGAGCTTACGTGTGATTTGAAATATATATTGGGGAATATTTTGATGGTTTTAGGCATGAGAAGCTGGAAATATAAATTTAAGGGTTGATCATGTGAAAAAAAGGACTTATATCTTTGTTGTGGACTTGTTATGAGAATTATGAGATATGCATGTGTTTTGCAAAATTTTCACTTAGGGGCCAGATCTAGATTTGTATTTATTTTATTGGAAACACATGAAATGTTTATGCATATGCTTGTTAATCAAATTATCCTCTTTATATATGTAGACCATTAAGATAACATGTCTATGCATAGATATGTGAATTATATACCATAAGATCTAAAATAACACCATAATAAATAGATTACATAGCTTAAAATTAAATATAAATGTTAGTTGATGGTGGCATGGGAATGTTTTATATTCTCTTTACCAATTTATTTGGTAAATTACACATAAGCATGTTAATAGTGATAATTGTATAAATCATGAATACTTATATTACTAGATAATTATATAATTGTAATTTAAAGTAATAGAATTATTTTAAATAATTGTATATATCAAATATAAATTAGTTAAATTACATCAGAAGGTCATAGCGTTTCGAGTGGTTAAAAAGATGTCATAAAATTTGGAGAGATGGGTCAATTGAGGCCACCATTGACATATGTCAACAAGAGAAATATTTGAAATTAAAACTTAGAAGATCTATCATGTATGACACATGCTAATAATGACCTCAACTAACCTACTTCTTTAAGCGTTGTGACATCTTTTTAACCACTCAAAACGCTGTAACTTTTTTTTAACTACTTGAAAATGAACTTACCCTCAACATTATGACATTCCAGTATAATTTACCCAATATAAATTAAACATAATATGGTAAGAATATGGAATAAATGAAATTAGGACTTAATGGACCATGATAAGTAATTAATGATCCTAGGTAGTTGACTCTTGATTAATTAAGATTTGGTCACCAATAAAATAGATCACTAATGAGTTGGTTTGCCTTAGCCCATAAACCAACTCAAATGTAAATAAGCAATTAAACAATTTGGCTGTTATAAAACAAGTGATAAAGATATTGACAGAGACGCTTATCTTTCTCAAAGGATACAATGTATGCAAATGAGCTAAGTCTAAAATAAAGAATCCATAAACTTATAGGCCCTAACACCGGTAATTGCAATAAAAGAAGATGCAAAGTGATGGATCGGTTAATGATATAATAGAAGCTATCTTGATATGGATTCTTGGACATAAAATAGATTAATGTTGGTTTGAGTTTCTTAGATAAGGACTTAAGATTTCTTGATTAGCTATACAATAATTGCGTATTGGTTGCTAGGATAAAACTAAAAATTGGACTAATACTTAAACTTGGCTAGCTAATTTGTGTGTTGCTTATTGCATGAGTCCTTGATCCAACGAGAGACGACATTGGACTAGGCTACAAGTTTCATTGCAACTTTGGGATGATACAGTAGTTAAATGTTTAAGCCACCAAGAACTGTGTTATACAACTCCATGAATAGTCAATAGTGGAACTCCACGGTTGGTACGATTGACTGGAGTTGAGACAAAGTTGCAATGATGTTATATGGGGCATGAGACCTCGATAAAGCATTATAATGAATTGTACTTGTTAATGGTTAGTTTCAGTTGAGTGAACCATACGAAATTACTTCTCCTTTTCCTTTTTTGGCAAGATACTAGAGGCTACTAACCCCTAATACTTGATATAGACCCCTTTTGTTCCTTACTATATTCTTATTGTGCGAAGTCATGATTACTCTTGCGTGCATGGGTTTTCAAAATGCTTGAAATATATTGTTTACCTAGCTTTAAATTAAATATCTATACTTGTTGCATACTGCATTGAAATAGGTACGTTTAACATTCAAATACGCGTTTAATTATTATCATATTGGGCTTCACCACTCACTTTTTATCATTTCATATTGGATATTTCTCTATGTTGATGTGGACTATGATTATGGAATTTAGGTTTAAGGCCAAGGGGTGAGTTGTTAGATGGCAAGGACAAGATTTAATGACTGAGAGTTATATTGACTGGTTTTATGATATTTGAGACACCAATCTTGGGAATATATATATATATATATATAAAATCTATGGATGCATAACTAAATACTCATAACTTTTTTAAACTTATATTTTCGAAGGACCTTGTCCCAAGCTTTTGAGTGCAAGCTAAGCTCACTTATTGTTGCCATTGTTAGCTATTCTCAAGGTCCTTGACTCGACCTGGACTCGATGGGTCCCAATTTTGATGCTGGGGACTTAGAATTACCTTATCTAAGGATGGGTTGGTCCCGCAATTGTGGACCTTCTAGTTGACAGGGGGGTTCAACCCTATAACGACCCACATATATATATATATATATATATATTTATGAATCAATCATTTTTTTTTTAAATTTAAAATAAAATTTTAAACAAAACAAAAATTGAGTATAAGAATATTATAATCTTTAGCCCATTTTTATAAGGGGTTATCAAGGTGTATAATTATTTATACATAAGCATATCTCATTTGAGTTGAAATATTAATAATATGAGATTAGAATAACACTACAAAAAAGGTTACAAAAGAAAAAGAAGTCTCATATTGTTTAGAAATGGATTGTTCTCTTGGTAAAACTCTATATAAAGGAATCATACATGATTTTGAATTACATTTATTTTTTGTATTGTTATCAATAACGCATTAAATATTATGAACATATAATAATAATTTCTCTTGGTGGAACTTTGTATAAATTAACTAGGCATGTTTTTGAATTACATTCAAGACTCGTGTTCTATAAAAAATGCATTAAACACTATGAATGATAATAAATAATTTCTGTTTACATGGAAAGTAGTCTAAATATTAAATATTATTTACTTTTTTATTAATTTTTGCATTCTTTTTTATTTTATATTTGTTTATATTTCTGTTTTTTAATAATAAATCATTTTTATTTTATTTAATATTTCTTTTTTATGGGACCTAAGTGGACCTACAAAGGTTAATGGGTTTAGTCGGTTGACTCGCCCATGATCTTGGACCTATGTGGGTCCAACTATGGGTCAGACTCGCCCTATAGGACATTTATGCTATGCTGATGCATAAAATTATTATGAAAAACAATTACTGGAAGCTTTTGTAAATATCTAAGTCATGAAAAAATAAACGATACTTTATATAAATTTTTATAAATTTAATGATATCTTGGTTAAAATTTTAATAGAAACTCATCTAACTAATGTATTCTTTACATATATCGCTTAAGTGATATATGTGATTAAATTGGTACATTATATGCATCTTGCATATGACAATACACTACATTAGTATATATAGAAGGGGGTGGACCAATATGAGGAGTAGGGATGGACATGTCCTTTTATCTTTCTTGTTTCTAGATGGTAGTAAGTTGCATGTATCATATGTTGCATGAGTTGTGAGTAGGAGGATGGCAGAGGATGACCTTTAATGTGGTGTCACTAATCATAATGGCTTATTTCATCCTCTAGCGAGAGGGTCTTTATGGATTTATCTTGTGTTGGGAGGCCCAATCGAGAAATGACCATCAATATTTTCTCTCCCGCTCTTGTTGGTGGATGGGCGATAATGAGAGGTTGAGCCTTTACAATTCAAATGTGAAAGGAGCTTCATGTAATCGCTCAAACATTTAACCCTTGCTGAGGAAGTCTGACTTTGAGGTAGTTGACTTGTTGAAGGGTCCTCAAATTGCTCGTATGGCATTCTAGTAATATGCAGTGGTGGTTACTAAGGTTTTTGGAGAGTTGGACTCGTAGAGTGCTCTAAGGAAGAGTTGTTAGATTATGTAGGTTCTCTCAGTTTTGCTAGGATGGTTAGATTATTCAACCATTGTGATTGAATTGGTTGCCTAATTGAACCCATGGGTGAGAGTTGAGTTTTTAGGCATATGTAGCATAAGAGTTAAGTTAACACTAGAACTTTGTGTTGATAAGCTTGAGCTATAGTTAATGACGGAGCAAGTTGAGCTAGCTTAAGCCTTTGTCGAGTTCTTAAGTAGGGGTACTATAAGTGTAGACACCCCATTTTTGCTTATTTAAGGCTTTAATTTACAGTAAAAATTAATATTATATTAAACTCACAAATCACAAAAAAAAAAATTATGTATATAAATAAAGAGAAGAAAAACTATTAGTAATGATAAATAAAAGTTTTTTTTGGCTTGATGTAGTACTAATTTTAACTATAAGTTTCTTTGGACTCAATTAAATAGCCCATGTAAATTGGTCTATTTAATTGGGCCCATTTTTGAAGCCTTAAATATAATTTTTGTGTAGGGTAAGTCAGTATACATAAGAGAGACTTGAGTTCGATTCTGTGATGAAGCAAACTACCCTTTTTCTTCTTTTTTTTTTTCATACGCTCGCATTGGCCAGATGAGGTAAGCGAATATATCGACAAACTGCTAGATGAGGTAAGTGAACATGTAAGCGAACGGATAGGTGAGCGGTAGGTGAGTCGGTTGAGCATCTATAAATACTTGACACAAACATAAGAAAACAACAACAAGAAAAAGAGCATGAGAATCACAAAAAAACACAGAAGAATTCCATACAAATCACAAACACAGAAAAATACTATCAAAAAGCTCAAATTTAAAGTTACATCTTGAAGCTTCAGTTACTCGAAATCATTGAATTAGCTCAAACCAGTCTATTGCTGTAGCCTCACCACCCAGAGATTGGAATCTCACCTCATCATCCGACCTAACCTGCTAAAGCTCCTATCGTTGATCCTCCATGTTTCAGTTGTGCATCCTTTAGGTAAGTCTCCAATTCTTGTTCCTCTTTCTGTGTTTGTTTTATTATATTTAATAATAATAATAGCAATAGAATTGAATGTAAATAAAAAATAGTAGTTTCTATAGCTTTAAAATATATAATAGTGTTCCTCTTTTATGATCATCATGAATGCTCATTTGCTATATATATATATTGTAAATTTTTACTAATGCTTTCTCTAAATTTATTAATATTGATGAGATGTGCTCATAAGGTGTTTTTGAAAAAGTATTGGTTGTGTCATAATCTCTTGTGAAAATAGTGAATTTTGTAAATTCTTGATATAAATTGTTCTGTTTATTAAGGCATGTGATTTTAGTTCATCATTCATTAAAGCGAAAAAAAAGGCCTTTTGACTTAGAAAAATTATTTTTTCATAATCCCATCAAAAATTTAACTTAATAGATTTAGGATCCACAATAAAAATCTAATTTCTTCATTATAAAAAAAAAATATGACTTAATAAATTGTAAGGGAGAATAGTTAAAAATTACTAAAAACAACCAACACACTTAATTTTTATTAAAGAACTACGTGTTGTCTGATTCCGATTAGAGGATATGTGGGCTCTTCTGAGCGACATAAAAATGAAAAAAAAACCCTTATTTTTATTTTATTTTATTTTATTGTAAATATTGAATTGATTCATTATTTATTGTAAATATTGTTTAGATTTGTAAACTTTAATGATAAATTGTAAATATGAAAGTCTGTACATTAGTAAAATTTTTTTAAGCATTAAAAGGACAGGATTTTAATTTATGAATTTTAAGTGGTAACCATATAATTTTAATAGGGTAGCCCCTAAAACTAAAATTATCTGGTTTAACAAAGTTGGTTTTAATTCAATTTTTTTTTCGTAGACTAGTGGCTAAGTCAGGATTAACAAACTCATTGATCCTACCTTACAATTTTTTCCCGATTTTGATCGGATGGCGACTCCTACAAATTTTGCAAAAAGCAAATTTCTTTTAATTCATAGTCGATGGTTCGTATTAAATGAGTTAGAGTTTGATATGGGTCGGATTAAAAGAAATTGGATCGGAAATGAAAAATCCAGGCTTGATAGCTTGACGACTCTACTGGGGATGCTTATTTTTTAAGAGGGCTAGCCACCTGAAAATTATTAAATTAAATATTATCTTTTTAATGCTCATTTTTTTATATTTGTATAATATTTAATTTGTATATAGTTGTACTAATATTTTTTCTAAGTGATGCAAATAACCCATTGTAAATAGCAAAAAATGGGGTACAAAAGATTTGTTGGGGGGATTTACAAAATGTTTTGCTGGATACGGTCAGAACTAGGCCGTCTTAGGATCCTAAGTAGAGAGGTCGCTAGTAAGATTCGAGGGCTGTGGCTTTTCCACCCTCTAAATTGTATTAATGAACACGGTTTGATGATTAAATAATAATGGGGCAAGCTTGAAGGAGTTATAGTTTCAAATCCTTTTAAAATCCTCCCCTTGAAAATTATATCTCATTTTTTAAAACGCGGTTGTAACTGAAAAGAAAATCTTGGAATTGCTCCATGATTAATTAGTTGTCAACCCCTAAATCTACATCCGTGTGAATTGAATAAATAATATGTAATGTGTATAATTTATTGTACTTTGTAAATAATAGCTTGTTGTTAGTATTATAGTCAATTGTATATAGTTTAAAAAAATAATAAAAATAATAAAATGCTAAACTTGTAAATTATCCTAAATAAAAAAAGATAAAAAGAATTTTTTTTACTCATGTAAAATAGTGTACATCATTGTGATACAAAAATTTTTATATAATATAATTATCATTAATCTTTTTTTTTTTCATTTTTTGTAAATAAATAAATCCTAAAAAAAAAAACTTGCGAATAATTTTTACACTATATAGATCATAATAAAGTAAACACAAAACTTGTATATAAACCTTGTTAAAAAATGTATAGTATACTTGTAAATATCCATAGATTGTACATAATTCGATCATCCGTTAGATTAGTTCGTCTTCTAGATAGTTATCCTTTTCAACTTGAAACTCTTCGTTATAGGTATTCCACTCCTTTAACTCAAGTCTATCATTTTGTAAATGTTAATCTCCATTTGTGAATATTTAAAAAAATGGGTCATCATTACTTTTTACAATCATTTAAAAAAAAAGAAAAAGTTAATTTATAAAATAGGTTTTGGTCTGAAATTTAAAAAAAAAAACCTCTGTAAATAAATTTCCACTTTAGGTTGTAAACAATCCTTGTAAAATGTGGTTTCCAAATACTTCTTTGTAAATATCCATTATCCTTTCAGTAATTAATATTTATTTATTTTTAGAATATAATTTTTTAATAAATTAAAAAGAAGTTTTTCAAAAAAAAAAAAAAGATAGAGAAAAAAATATTTTTCCTAACAATTAAGGATCCTTTAAATTTTAAGATCAATAATCACTCACTTTAAGTTAAATGTGAACTACAAATGAAAAGAGATTAAAAATAAGGGGGCAATCATAAGGACTTGATAAGTCACCAATTAGAGGTATTTGTTAGGCTTAATTTCTGAAATATAAACCCAATATAAAACGAACATTTAGTGAATTAGCTTGAGGCAAACTAAAAGAATGGATTATTGATAACCAAGAAAAATATCTCATTAAAAAAAGTTTAAAATGATAAGAGGCAAAACGGATCCTAAATGCTAATCCTAAACACTCGAGAGCAGAGTGACATTAAAGGGAGGACATTGACTCATTCCTAAAAGGAGGTCTGCCTTGAATTTGATACCTGGGTTAAAATGATATTAGACATTCATTTCAATATCCTAAACACATTTATCCTTTGCCAATCCATTGATACTATTAAGGAAGTACTTTAAAAGTAAACTCTTGCAAGAACCACCTTACATTGGGGCACCCCATAATGAGGCAATTTGGAGTTATGGTCATTAATAAGAAGAAAAAGGATTAACCAATATATGTTTGCCTTATTTGTATCAATTCAAGAGCAATCAATTGATATAAATAATTCATTTCCTTTGAAAGGAAGAAGATACTCTATTTCGAAAACATACACAACCCATACACTTTGAGTTATAAGCCATCTAATGAAAGTTAAAGAAACATAAATTAACTTGAATTCATGTTAAAAAAAAGAAGAATAAGAAAGAGAAGAAGAAAATGAGGAAGAAAATGAGATTAGAAAAGAAAAAAAAAAAAAGAAGAGAAAAGAAAAATAGAGAATAATCAAACAAGGTGATAATGCCTAAGGATTGGAGGCACATGCTTAAATCCCAAACCACTAAAACCTGTCAAAACTCAATATCCAATGTCTGCAATATATTTATATCATAGACTCGCCCACAATACTATCATTTTAGAGACTCTTCAGACCATAAGACCTAGTTTATTAATGCTCTTGAAACTAGGGATAAGCGCATTATTAGTTTGTCTTAAGAGTTCTTGACTTTTAAATTTGTGAAGTGTTGACCCTTTTGATTGAAGCCAAAAGCCTATATTACGGTCCAAAAAAGACTTGATAGATTGACCAATGTGTATCACTTACAAGTTGGACCATAATTTTTGGAATCCGAGTTAAATGTATGAAAATGAACCCAATAAAGTGTGAGGAAGTCCTTTTGGACTAGACAATTCAAAATGAGATAACTAACCTTGATATGAAAATCATTCACTGGGGCATAGAAAATCATTTGTTCCAATTTGAAAGGTACCTCAAGTATAAGAACTATTTGCCCCAAAGTTGAAAGACAATGTCCTGATAAAGGAATATCAAAGTCCTAAAAGAAATTTTTTGCCCTAATGTTTGAAGTTTTTCAATGAGAAACCTTAAGTGGTTTAGTAGTCAAGCCTAAGATTGAACTAAAATGAGTGATCAACGGGGTAAGCTCGATGCGTAAACGATCTCAAAGGATCCTCACTTATTGGAAACTTTTCCAAAAATAAAAAAAAAGAAAAAAAAACCTTCTCAAAGGTTGTAAAAAAAAAAGAATTTTCGAAAAAAAAAAGAAAGTAAAAAGAAATTTTCAAAAAAAAAAAAATTGTTCCCTCAAACTTTTCTATAAATTTTTTTTTTTCAAAAAAAAGGAGAAATTTTTAGCTTAAAAATTTTCAAAAAAAAAAAGAAAAGAAAATTAAGAGAATGAAAGAATAAGTTTTTGAAATAAAGGCATTAGCCCAAACATTTGAATTTTTTTTATCCAAAATGTTTCAGTTTAGAACATTTCATCAAGTCAATTATTTCTTAGGATCGCTTGCTCGAAAAAGCGTTTTTCTAGTTTTTGGATCACCTACTCGAAGGAGCATCTTCTAGTCAAGTATTAGGATCACCTACTCGAAGGAACACTATCCTAGTTTTCAAATCACCTGCATGAAGGATGTCATCCAGTTAAATATTAGGATCGCCTGCTCGAAGGAATACTGTCTTAGTTTTTGGATCACTTACTTGAAGGAGCGTCATCTAGTCAAGTATTAGGATTGTCTGCTCGAAGGAGTGCTGTCTTAGTTTTCAGATCACCTGCTCGAAGAAGCATCATCCAGTCAAGTATTAGGATAGCTGGCTCGAAGGAGCACTGTTCTAGTTCTTTGGATCACTTGCTTGTAGGAGCGTCATCTAGTTGAGTATTAAGATCACCTGCTCGAAGGAGCGCTGCCTTAGTTTTTGGATCACTTGCTCGAAGGAGCGTCGTCCAGTCAAGTATTAGGATCTCTTGGTTGGAGTGCTATCTTAGTTTTTAGATTACTTGCTCATAGGAGCATCGTCTAGTTAATTATTAGGATCGCCTACTCGAAGGAGCACTATCTTAGTTTTTGGATCATCTGCTTGAAAGAACATCGTCCAGTTAAGTATTAGAATCGCCTACTCGAAGGAGCACTATTCTAGTTTTTGGATCACCTGCTCGAAGGAGCGTTGTCCAGTTAAGTATATCACGTGCTCGAAGGAGCATCGTCCAGTGAAGTTTTTAGGATCGCCTACTCAAAGAAGCGCTGTCTAAGCTTTTGGAGCACCTGCTCGTAGGAGCATTGTTTAGTTAAGTATTATGGTCGCCTGCTCGAAGAAGCGTTTGTCCTAGTTTTTAGATCACTTGCTCGAAGAGCACTGTCCATATCTAAGTCAAATGCTAGCTCAAAAGGCGTGTTTGTATCAAGATCATAGCTAGCTCAAGGAATGCCTTTTAAAGTCAAGTGCCAGCTCAAGAAGCACATTTAGGTTGTTTGTCCTGAGTCACGAAAGAAGTACGATCAAGGGAAGTTCATCATTTGGCCATAATCCCCAATGGACATATCACAAGGGCACTGCTTCCACCTCCAAGTTTGCCATAAGTTTTTAAAAGTTAAAAATGGGGTCTCTTTTTTTATCTTTGTGGTAAATTTTTTAACAAACTTTACCATAAAGAGAGGCAGCTGTAGACACCCCATTTTTGTCTATTTAAGGCTTTAATTTATAGTAAAAATTAATATTATAATAAGCCCACAAATCACAAAAAAAAAGTGTATATAAATAAAGAGAATAAAAAATATTAGTAATGACAAATAAAAAAACGATTTTTTTGGCTTAATATAGTACTAATTTTTATTATAAGTATTTTTGGACCAAATTAAATAAGAAATAGCCCATGTAAATTGTTCTATTTAATTGGATCCATTTTTGAAGCCTTAAATATAATTTTTGTGCAAACTAGAACAAGGCACAAACCAATAACTTGTATAGATAAGTCGGTAGCATGCATAAGAGATACTTGGGTTCAATGAGGTAAGCGAATATATCGGTGAACGGGTAAGTTAGCGGTATGTGAGCAGCTTGAGCATCTATAGATATCTGATACAAACATAAGAAAACAACAACAAGAAAAAGAACAGGAGAGTCACAAAAAAATACAGAAGAATTTCATATAAATCACAAACACAGAAAAGTGCTGTCAAAAAGGTCAAATTTAAAGTTACATCTTGGAGCTTCAAGTTATTTGAAATCATCGAATTAGCTCCGACCAGTCCACTGTTGTAGCGCCACCACCTAGAGATAGGAATCTCACCTCGTCATCCGAACTGACCCACCAAAGCTCCCGTCGCTGATCGTCCTTGTTCTAGTCGTGCGTCCCTCAGGTAAGTCTCCAATTCTTGTTCCTCTTTATGTGTTTTTTTTATTATATTTAATAATAATAATAGCAATAGAATTGAATTTAAATAAAAAATTCTGGTACGTATATTGAAAATTTTACTTTCTATAAATTTGAAATATATAATAGTGTTCCTCTTTTATGATCATCACAAATGCTCATTTACTATATAGTCTTTTTTTGTAAATTTTTTTCTAATGCTTTCTCCTTAATTTATTAATATTGATGTGATGTGATCATCATGTATTTTCCGAAAAGTATTGATTGTGTCATATTCACTTGGGAAAATAGTGAATTTTGTAAATTCTTGATATAAATTGTGTTGTTTATTAAGGCATGAGATTTTAGTTCATCATTCATTAAAGGAAAAAAAAGGCCTTTTGACTTAGAAAAATTATTTTTTCATAATCCCGTCAAAAATCTAACTTAATAGATTTAGGATCCACAATAAAAATCTAATTTCTTCATTATAAAAAAAATATGACTTAATAAATTTTAAGAGAGAATAGTTAAAAATTACTAAAAACAACTAACAAACTAAATTTTTATAAAAGAACTACGTGTTGTTTGATCTTGATTAGCGGGTAGATAGGCTCTTTCGAGGGATATAAAAATGAAAAAAAAAACCATTATTTTTACTTTATTGTAAATATTGAATTGATTCATTATTTATTGTAAATATTGTTTAGATTTGTAAACTTTAATGATAAATTATAAATATCAAAGTCTGCACATTAGTAAGTTTTTTTTTTAGCATTAAAAGGATAAAATTTTAATTTATAAATTTTAAGTGGTAACCATATGGTTTTAATATGGTAGCCCCCGAATCCAAAACTTTCTGGTTTAACAAAGTTGATTATAAATCAATTTTTTTTTGCAAACTAGTGACTAAGTTAGGATCAACTGACCCATTGATCCTAACTTACAATTTTTTCTTGATTTTGATTGGATGGTGACTCCTACAAATTTTTCAAAACGCAAATTTATTTTAATTTCTAGTCGAGGGTTCATATTAAATGGGTTTGGGTTTAATACAGATCAGATTAAAAGAAATTGAATCAAAAATGAAAATTTCAGGCTCAACAATAAGTGGTGAGTTAAACTGGGGGGATTTCATGGAGTTTAGGTTGATCTGTAGGAGAATCATTATGGCGAGTGAGACTGTGCCGGGTCTTGGTCGAGCCTTGCGAAGTTGGGAGGTTGGTAGTAAGTTGTGATGTGCTTGGTCTTTGCTAAGCTTTGGCAAGTTGGAATAGGTTTGTGCTAGGTTATCCGCGAGCTCTGGTTGAACTGAAAAGGGGTTGCCTTGGCAAGCTAGATTATGCTAGGTCTTAATTGAACAATTTGATAATGCGACGAAAAAAGTCACCAATTTCGCTTTCTATTTAGGAAAATCATAATTTTTTAAATGCCAAAAGATGGCTGCTATCATATTCTATATATATAAACATGTAGGCGATGTCTTTTATTTTCCATTATATTCTTCTATATTTATATCTATATGCACGTATTCATTTATTCCTTACTTTATTTTTCATATATACATTTTTGTTTTTTATTTTTATGTTTCTCTTTTTATTTTTATATTCGTTATTATTGTTGCATGTATTTTTTAAGTTACATAAATAAAATAAAAGAGGAAAGGACAATGAACTTACTTAGAACGGAGAAATGAGAATGTAATCTTGGAGCTGCTTAGACTTCAAGTCACAAATTGGATAGGAAAGCAGTGGTCGACGACAGTGGAGACTTCTTTGGCGTAAACATGACTTGATAATTGCACCTCCATCATCCAGAAACCATTGGTTTTATTTAGATGGTGTATTTTTCATTTATATATATATTTGTATTAAAATGATATATATACATATATTTGATTTATATTTATATTTTTAACTATATTTGATCTATTTAATCTTTTCATAAAAACTGTAAACTTTTTTTTTATCTATATCTATTTCTTAATAAATAATTTGTTATAAAAAAATTAAAAAAAAGATCTATACCTATCCAAAAAAGCTAAACAAACAGATAATATGGTGGTTTTACTCAATATCAGCTACGAAAAGAAATTTCATAAGGGAAATTCTTGAGCTTGAAACACCAACACAAGTAAGCAATAAGCTTTCATTTGTATATACAAGTGTTTGTGAGTGATTGTTGATTGTGTGAATGAGCTTTGGGGGGCCTATTTATTGGATTTTCATATTCAATTTCAATGGGAAAATTTCAAAAAATCCAATCTTGTTTTTCATTTCTAATATGATTTATTATATAGTAATATGAGTTCCACCAATTCTAATGCCCCATGATACCTACAGAAACACCCATAAACCCATATCAACCACCATTGACTTGCCAGCAACACCAATAATCACCATTTCTACCACCTTGAATACCCCTTCACCATCAACCACCATTTTCTAGCTCCTGTTTCAACTTCCGCCATCCAGATCGCTCATAATCACCATCCAAAACCACATCCCCACTATTTCATAAATCGTTAATTAAGGTTCACTAACTGTCACAAACAACCACTATCCCGCTTACTCGAATTACTGTACCTTACCCACTTTAATACTTCCCTTCCATTATGCGTTGCTGTCAAGATAGTTTATTAATAGATCATGGAGACTTAGCAAGCTTGGTTCATATAGTTTTTGAGCTTTGACTATTGCTTCTGCAGTGTTAGGAACTTCAACTGTGTTAATACTTCGGAGTAACCTATTTTCAGTCTATGACCGACCTATGTCCGGCTCCTATTCATAATCCAGCCTAACTTCTAATTTGTTCCGTAACCCGTGCATGCTAAGTAATGTGGGTTTTTTTTCATTTTAATCAAGTCTTTTGCTATACGATAAATGTCCCATTAATACTTGAAATTTATATAAAAATTTAATTTGGTACTTAAACATTGAAATGATTTTACTATCTCATAACATTATTTGCTCTGTTTACAAACATAAAAAAGACAACTTATCATTGAATTTTTACTACTTCTCTTAATACCATCTAGCACCAACAGGCTTATTCTATATTTGGAAATAAAGCAAATGGTATTAGTAAGATAGTAAAAATAGCCATAAAAAATTTGATTGGACATTAAATTGATCGCTTCAAAATTTGGGTACCAAATTAATTTTTTTTTTGTAAAGTTCAGATATCAATTTGACATTTTCTCTTTGCTATATATATATATGTGTGTGTGTGTATAAAACATTCCTTTATGGTTTAAGGTTTTTTGATTTCAAGTTTCTTTATAAATGAATGACTCCTTTTTCTAAGATAATTGTAAGAAAAAAAATGTAAAAGTTAGGAACCGAAATAGTTTTTGAAAGGTAAAGTGAATTGCGGCAAGTTTGATCTCGTTTCATAGGTAGTTTAACACTTTACATAGTCAAAGGTTTAATGTCGTGAATGCTATTTGAACTTTGGCAAAATATGTAATTAGGTATCTAAACTTCGAAATTGATCAATTTAGTGCCTAGAAGAACTTTTTGTATATGCCAAGCTAGTAGTATTTCTATTAAATTGGCTAACACTATCATTTGATGTGGCGTTTTTAAACAATACGACGAAGATACTATTATCTTGCATGAAAAGTTTGTTTAGGTATTAAATTGATCAATTTCAAAGCTCATGTACTAAATTGATAATTATAAAGTTTGAGTACTTGATTACATGTTTTGCCAAAGTTTAGGTACCATTCGCAACATGTACAATAATTTTTTATTTTGTCTTCTTTTTATCGAGGCTTAAATTTTTAGAAAAATATAAAAATAAAATGAAATAATTTTTACAAAATTTATAATTGATTAAATTTGGGAAATATTATAAACCCTTTTACTATAGATATCTTATTTTGTAACCAATTGATTATAAATGAAATGATTATAAATGAAATGCTCTTACTCCTAAATTTTCAGTTTTCAAACAGACCAATGGTAGATTAAGAATCATTACACCCATTCAATTTTAACCAATATTTTTCATATCTTGTGGTGACTCCAAAGCATTTCCTCAATATTTTCCTAGATTTTTTTTGGAGCAATTTATATTAAACAAATTGGTCTAATATGAATTAAAAATTAAAGAAAAAGCTAAAATTCGAGGTCCACTTACTTGAAAGCTAGTGAATAGGGACTAAGTTAACAAAAAAGCTTCATTAGCAGTCATGCCAATTTCACTTATACTTTAAATTTAATCACCAATGGAAAGCATATTAGAAATATGTAGAACCCTCTAGAATGCTTGCTACCTCAATTAAGTTAACAACTGACCTTTTCCCTTGACTTTTCGATTCATTTAAAACATTAAACGTATAAATTAGAGCTCTCAACATTTTCTTTGGTGGATTGGTAGTAGTTGCGAACAATAAAGAATTCGAGCACTTGGAGCTAGTTTATAAGCAAACACAACCTAGAAAAATAGTGCTTATAAGAGACACGAAAGTGACTCCGTTCTTGATTGAGAGTGCTCAAATCTTATTGAGGAGCTACATTCCTATTATCTTCTTGTTCTTGGACAAACAAGATCTAACAAAAACTTTACATCCTCCATTCTAACGTACTGTTTTTGACTTGTAAACTAAAGAAATCAATATAACACCATGTACAACCACTACTTGAATCATTATATAGTACCAAGAAGTGCAATTATCCCTTCTTCAATGTGAAAAATATGTTGTAGAGGGTCATTTCGGTAATTGAGCTTTTGACCCAATTTAATGCCACGGGCCGGTATTCTAGACTAGTGACATGGCTTAGAAGACCGAGTCCAATACGGAATGTCGTAGGGAGATTAGACTTAGTACGCTCGGAACAGGGATAGTCAGACCAGTTTATTTCACTCTCCGTCTTATTCGGATTTCTCGTGCACGAAAAGAAGACTCCAAAAATATCTTCCTGGGTTAATTTGGGCTTTATTTGGCTAAAATAGGGCTTATTCAAAATAATATTAGCCTATTTCTATTTTATATTAAAGATGTGTTATTTTAATAAGAAAATGGGGCTCCATTTTATTATAAAAGCTCTCATTCTATTCTAGGCCCATATCCAAAGCTCATGCCCACATACATAAAAGAAGGAATGGATTTTGGTCATCGGATTCATGGAAGAGATCCAATGGTTGCAAGCAATGCTCCATCTCAACCATTCATCCAGAAGTCATTCAACGGCTACTACTAGCCTCCAACATCTATAAATAAGAATGCTTTTCCTCTCATTTAGGAGGATTATGTAGATTGCTAAGATTGAGAGCAACGCAAAAACTTTGTTGAAACATCACCAAGAAAGATCAAAGCACTTATTCTACCAAGAACGAGTCAAGAACAATTGAGTTTACTTAATTTGATCTTCTATCACACTTGCACACTCGAGAAACCAAGTTAACTTATTCCTCCTTCCCCGCCTCTCTCTGCGACATCCTATATGTGTCATCAGTTTAAGACTTCTCTCAGGTAGACCGCCACACATATTGCACGTGATCGCTAACTGCAGTAGCCCCACCATACACATGTATTTGTTGGTGTTGTAGACTTGATCTAAGGAGAATTGGAGGTTTTTAGCTATGTCTTGGCATGACTCTTTGCTGCTAAGATCGAATCAATGCGAAAACTAGTGTTCTTTCATTTGCATGCAAGTTTAAGAACATTATTATGCATCTTGTGGAAAAATTTACGTAGATTAGTAAGTAATTAGGTGTTTTATTGCACAATATGGATTTTTTTAGTATTTTAAATCATTTAATTACTCACGCATGAAGATTGACACATTCCTGAGTGCGAATTTGAAAGTAAACATGATGAAAAGATTGATGTTGATTCTTGAGGCTAATTGATGAATTGTATGAACTCTTGGTTTGGAGTTTGACCTTTACAATCATAAACCTCATTGATTGAATCTGTTATTGCATATAACTTTCTATATGGATGTTAAATGTTAAGATTTAGATGTAGATCTTGGTATTGGCTTGAATAATGATGTGTTTTTGAAGACTTTTGAACTTTCATGCATTATCATGTATATAAATGATATTTTTATCTTATTTGAGATTTTCAAATGTCTTTCTACGTCAATGGGTTTCATCAACATGTGAATGAGTTATATGTGCATTCATGTGGATTAAATCATTTCTTTAACATGGATTTCCACACACAAATTATTGAAGTGTTAGAATTTTTTTGTGCCAGATCTAAATTAATTAGATCTCCTTATGCATATAAGTTGCTAATCTTAACGTTAACATATATGTTAACGCTTGTTTTCGAACGCGAGGTAAGATTTTAGTGGAGTTGACCTAAGTTATGCAGCATGTGTAGAATCCCATGTGAAGATGAATGAAGTAACTTTGACTAAGAAGATCACTTAATTTTCATACACGATTACTTATGGCTAGGTTTGCTCAAGATATGAGAATGCATCTTGGGTAAAATGCCCTTAAGAGTATGTTTTTTGACACGTGAGTGGTTTGTTTTGTTCTTAAGTGTAACTTAGTCCTTTGGTGAGATCAATCATCCTACATTTTCACCTAAGTGAATGTGGCTCATTTGTGCTTGGTACGTATTATTATTGAGCTTGTTTGCTCGGTTTTTTTAAGTGTTTGGTTGCTTGGTATTTCAAGCTTGGTTACACATGACTATCCTCATTTTTTTTTTGTTGAACTTGTAAGTGTGATTCGTACTAAATATGGCCCGTATGCATGTTTATTCTTAGCTGATGTTGTACGCACACACATAAATATATATGCTTGTGTAATTGCTTAGCTAATGTTTGATATTGCTTTGTGGTCATCCATAAAATAACATTTCACTTAAAGGATCCAAGGGTTACTGTTTTCAAGCTTGGATTCACTTGGTTGAAATGCTTGATTTAAAAGTAAGGTTTTAAGCATATATAATTGCATGATTATTCTTGGGTTGCTAGTCTTTATGACTTGGTTTAGAGTTATATTATATATAGCACGTGAAGTTTATTGCAAACCTTCAATTGGTTTAGGATTGGTATGCTTAATTCACTAATTTATCAATTTAGAATTGTTTCCAACTCATCATCTCAGTTTAGGATTGGTATACCTAATATGCTTACTTGCTAGCTTAATTACTCAATATGTAATTGTTTCCATATGAAATATGTGGGATTAAGATGTTGGGTACTACTGCATTTCATATGCTTCTAGATATCATTTAGGTTTTAGGCTCCATATTATACTCATTTTTTTGATATGGTAATGAGTTAACTGTTATTTTATGCCTATACTTATATATTGTGATTATATTTGTTTTCACTCATTTAGCTTAACGGTATGCCAGAGGTACGATTATGTCTAAATAAGAAATAGATGTGCCATTGTTGCATGAGGACTTAGTGTACAAGCGGAAAGGGGAAATCTGTGAAATAAAATAAGATAAATATAAGTGTTATCCCTAGTGCTATGTTGTAAATCTAATGCAAATCATAGTTCAAAAGTAAAATTGCTAAATCCCATTGGAAATTGCTTCCTCTTGTTAGATGCTTATGTAATTCATTATGGGCTTCAATATGAGAAGAGAAGAGACTCAACTAATAACAAGAGTCATGTTGGGTCTCATATGAAACTGATGATCCATTCTCCATTTGACATACCTATATACATATAAAATTTGGGTACTTCTTTCTATCTTTACTAGATCTCATCTTAAGAATTTCTCTTTCACAAAAGCATCTTTTATATATAGTATACACACACGATAAGGAACAAAGTAGACTTCTTATAGTACTTTAAACAAGAATGGATAGTATTGAAAATAATATATAACAATTTTAACATTGTTTTAAAATAAACATTACAATAACAATAATACATGAGCTGCCACACTAGCTAGTTCATAAGTATACTCTGGATGGATTTAACTCTAGCTTTAACTGCATCACAGGTTTTCTTCTCCGATTGATTTAATGGATGGATTTTTTTTAACCTTCATTGCTTACTTTGGGGGGCACAGACATGAGTGCTAGTAGGCATAACCACTTCATTGATCTTTATAATGGCTAAGAATGCGAGTCGATATAAAACCACCATTCCCATCAATATGGCTAGATCAACCCACTTTGAATATTCCATTTCCACTTGCCATATTTGTCTTAGAATTTGATCACCACTAATGTTAGGTGTTTCTCTTAGTAGACTAGGAAAAGTTAATCCCTCAAACTCGTTCTTGAATAATCCTTGGTAGGCGTATTTATGGAAGGAAATATAGTACAAGGGGTACCTCCAGAAAGGTTTAGGGAGATCGTTTGGTAGTCTAAAATATCCGCCAGCTAACATCATAACACCTTGAAGTCCTGCTCCTGCAATGATGCCCATCAAGAAGTTTGGAACTACACTGGCCACAATCATCATCAGACTCTCAACTAACATCATGCATACAAATAGCATCAAAACAAAGTAGAGGAAACATTCAAATCCATTGTGAAGTCCGGATAGAAAGTATGTAATTGCTCCATTAATAATGGATATCAACATCAAATATGAAATGATGAGAGTGTGTTGCTAAGGACGAATGCAGTAGTTCCGTAATGTCCATTTAGTCTTTCACATGTGAATACCTGATGTTTGACAAACAAAAGTATAAAATTCATTACCAATACCCTTTAGGAGGTGAACTTGTTAAAAAAAATGATATAATTTAAATTCACAGCCATTACTTTAAAAGTTTAATTTGTTAGATATAACGCTTATATATATATGTATATATTGATTAATATTGCCCCTTATTTTAAGACTTTGATTGATGCACATCAAGTTGAGCATTTAATTACATAGAGGTGAAATGAATATGGTTTCCACATAATTAGTTGTACTAAAAAATAAGTAAGCAGTTAACTTAGAATCTTATATACTAATACCATGATAAATTCTTAATCCACAACTAGTATCCTCAAAAGCTTCTTTTTGGACTGTCGCTTTTTTTTATCTTATCTATAGTTGTTTTGTTTCTGATTTGGATCTATATGAAATTTGGTGATTGAAAAATCATATAATTTGCATCTTATTTCTTTCTGTTTTAAAGCTGATGTTTGACAAAATATCTTATGGACTTTGGTAAATCAGTGATAAGGGAATGGAATTTATGGTGAAAGTTCACATATGGTGAAGGAAAAAAAAACATATTTATTAAAAGAATAATATTAATTGTTTTTATTCTTTAAAAATTCAATGAAGTAAAAGGTAAATATGTCCAATTTCATAAGAGTTTCTTGGGTAGTTAATTTTGTAAGAGTAGTAAATAAATACACATATAACTTTATCCTTTTGAAATCTTATTTTATATAACACACGACTATACAAGATGGTAGGGGGAAAAATGGGAGGTAAAAAAAAAAAAAAAAAGAAAGAAAGTGGGAGGTAAATGAGAAGCCTTTTAAATGTGGTGTTGATTTTAATTCATTGGTTGTAAAGAATTCATGGAAATAGAAATTATACCTTCATGTCTTCCACAAAAGAAGGAAATCCACCAATTGCCATTAATGTCAAGTAAGTAGCTACAAACATAATCATGGACCCTCTAGCCTGGAAAAAACCAAAAAAGTTTTCTCAAATTTCTTTGGCATAGTGATGATTTGGAATTTTAATCATTCACCCAATAAAACTAACCTGAATCGATTCATATGTAGATCCCATCTTGTAGTATATGGATCCTAAGCCAAATGCTAAAATGATATAAACTACAAACCGCAACCGGTAGTAGCCCCAGTCTCGGAACATGTTGAGAGAAGATCTACTTGTAAGTACATAACATTGAGTGATGAAGCTCGCTCGACTTCTCTCCTTCACCAATT
This sequence comes from Combretum micranthum, assembly GCA_024138025.1. Taxonomy (NCBI): domain Eukaryota; kingdom Viridiplantae; phylum Streptophyta; class Magnoliopsida; order Myrtales; family Combretaceae; genus Combretum; species Combretum micranthum. Next base: position 66,347 of record JAMXBD010002580.1, read on the forward strand.
CCTTATAATCCTATAAAGCATTTCACAACTATCAAGTTAATATATACAATAAACCTAGATTTTGGATTTAACTTTTTTTTTTCTTTCCATTTTTTGGCCAGCATATTAGATTTAATTTAAAGTTCAAATAAACTAAGTTTGGAGTGGTTTTATATTTATTGTTTAACATTAATGAATGAATGAGAAAAAAAAGTTGAATCTGACCACTACCTTTCTACAAATTTTCTCTATATGTTGATGAACTTCTTTGTGAGTAGTAGATGAATGGTATGATGTCACTAGAGTTTTAATCGCTTCCTCTGCTCGAATGGTTCCATTTCGACCTTGTTCCACATCCTAGATGTGAAATTTGTCAATTAGATAGGAAAATTATGATGAGGACAATTAAATCGGTAACTATGATATAATAAATAAGTATTACTACATAAAAAAAAATTTAACCTCTTCAAAGTCCTTGTTTATAGTTTTTAGGAAGTGATCAGATGGGTTCTGGAGAGATGGGCAAGGAAAGCCATTTAAAGCAAAAAACTGCATTCAAATAAGCAAAAAATCATTAGACCTTGAATAATCATAATATTGCAATAATCATAGTATGACCTTGAATAAACACCATTTGTTTAGTACTGACATGGTTTGCCTCAGAAATTGGTCCAAAGTATACTGTTTGTCCATATGAGAGAAGGCAAAGATTGTGAAAAAGCTGGAAAACTTCACTACTTGGCTGATGAATCGAGGTGATGATGGTTCTTCTAACACCATTATCTCTTCGACCCAAGCTGGCTATTCTACTCATAACATAATAAGAAGAAGCGCTATCAAGTCCACTTGTTGGTTCATCGAGAAGGAGAAGTTTTGGGCGAGTTAAGATCTCAAGGCAAATGCTTAATCTTCTCTTCTGCCCACCACTTAGTCCTTTTGAAACCCAACCTCCTCCTATCCTAGTATTCATAGCATCTTGTAGCCCCATTTGCTTGATTGTTGCTTCTGCTCTTTCCATCTTCTCAAGTTTTGTCATGGAGCTGGGTAACTGAAGTTGAGCCGAGTAGTATATAGCTTCTCTCACAGTTAATGTTGTGATTAATGTGTCATCTTGCATCACATAAGTCTGTGAATTGGCAGTGATGATGTTTTGGAAACATTAGATGAATTAGGCTAACACAACAACAAGAGATAGGAGAGAGTAAGATGCATGTCATGGTTCAGCATATAATGCCGCAATACTAGGTAAAAAAACCATGGGAATTAAAAACAACAATTTACCATGGCAAAAACAAGGGGAGAGTACAAACGAATTACAATGATTCTTTGATTTCTCAGGAATCCTCATTTAGAATTTCAATTGAATCTCAAAAAATGAAAAACAACTATTTAAATAATAGATCATCTAGCAAATCTTTTATAATCCCTATTTGTAGACCGATGGAGCAAGTAAACATAATTATAAAAACATAAGCACAATATAAAAAAGCTGAGTACATTGCTGTCTGGGGTTAATTGACCAATGGACATATTAGTCAATCGAACCCATTTAGGTCAATCCAATTAGTAATCTTGCCATAAACTTAGTCAACCAAATGACTTCATGTTGCCTCGATTGACTGAACATATCTGGAAGCACCAAATTCCCGACTTGTGTCGGGTTTTACAATATTTTATATCAAGAATACTAATTAATGATGCCACTTTTGGAGACTAATTAGGATGTGGTTGGGAAAATTACACTAGAAAGATATCAACAATGGATGTAAATTTAAATAAAGAATCCACAATTTAAGTGTTATATAAAATGATATAAATAAGAAATTAATATTATAAGAGGGTGACAAATAAACACAAAAAATATAAGGCTAACCTTCTTTTTTTAACCATCTAAAATGTTAGTCCTTTATCTGTATTACTTTCCGTAACGTTGATCCACTTAGACGTCAACGTTTTCTGGTATAATTTTTCTGGAAATGATTTGATTGGATAAGACATGCAAACACTAAAATTCCTTTTTACTCACTGAAGTTCCATAGGCTAAAGTCTGTTTCCGGCCATTCACTAGAATATCTCCTGATTGTTTTGCGTTTGGGCTTAATCTTCCTGCAAAATGAAACCAACTTGCTAACTGTCATAAAAGATATTTCATGCTATCGCTACTCTCTCTCTGAAAATACTAAAACTTGATTCTAAGGTCAACAGGTTCAATTTAAACTTAGTAATGCACATAACGGTTAAGAAACCATGCCGGGAACCTCATTATAGACACGATATATTTTATAAGATATGAGACTAGGCAAGGCAACCACTAACTGTCTTCTTTTATGGTGCTTTTCACTTTAAAATATGTAAAGACACTAAGCATATAATTATCCAAATTTTTAAAAATTTGCTACTACACCCCTTAGAACATTGATTTTCTAGTCTTTTTTATTCAAATATATGCTTTTTATTATTTTATGTTAATATATTTATGGATACAAATATGAGGTTAGAGAAGTTTCACATCGAAAAAATAGGTATTATGTGAAAGTTTTATAAAAGTGGAATCCATTTGGTTTTAGCTATAAAAATTATCCTCATTGTGGGCTCCTCTTTTCTTTAACTCTAACACATTAATACGATTTCCTGACCAATAGATTTTTGTTGAGTGCAGTAATTATTTTTCCGATATAAATATGCTTTGGCTTTCCAATCATATCCCTGCAAGTGCTTGGTGTTTTACGATATAAGATATAACTTGGAGAAGATTTACTGATATAGGTCTTTGAAAGTTTAGTTTGTGGGGTTTATGATGCTCCTTCACAAAATGTCTACACCAACTGTTTGCATAATAACAACATAACTTACGTTTTAGTATTTTCTAAAATTATGATTTGTATTGAATCTTTTGATAAACGCGAGGTGTCGGTTTATTATTTTTTTTTGGCCATGGTTTATAATTGGTTCTTAATAATTAGTTTAATAAAATAATATTATTAAAAACATTTAAATAAATAATTTAATGATAAAAAAATCAAAATTTTTAAAATAAAAAAAAAAAGAGAAGTAAAACTCATTATAAAGCTAAATCACATGACCAACCACCTCAAGATGACAAAGGCTGGCCACCTTCAACAACATTTTGCAACTATGACAAGGTAGTGACCAAGCTATGTATTCCTCGGACGTAGGGGTATAACTTATTGGATCTCTCGGTTCGACTGGCTAGGGATCCTTTGGAAGGATTTGTTATCCAGAGATATTTCAAATCCACGCAATCCCACATTTTATAAATATATAAGTGGTCATCATACTTGTCATAGATAATTATCCAAAAGTTGCATGAAAACGTAACCTAACCTTCGAATATAAAAGAACTAAACCATATTTGACAATCACCTGCTAAAGCATCAAGAAGTGTTGATTTCCCACAACCAGAAGGACCTATTATAGCCAATAATTGTCCTGTTTCAGCATAACCAGTTAGCCCTTTAAGAATTGGTTCACACCCCTTTTGCCCTTTCGGAACTGTCACCCATAGATCCTGCCATGTCAGACATATTCCTTCTTTTCTTGCTCATCATTCGCCTCATGGTTCGTGTTTTTTTCCTCCCTAACATGATTGGTTTCAGTTTCTAGATACTTACCATCATTTTGTTGTAAATAAATAGGATGGAAAGAAGCCATGGGATACTTAACAATTCTGTGAGTGAGCGAGCGTATGTGTATTCGTTTGTGTGAAACCAGTTATTACTCCATTATGCACATACTAAGCTAATTTATAACCATAATGGGATTTGGTCATGACGTAACAAGAAATTCTACCCACAAATCACATGCATGCTTTTTCTATCATGGTCTCACTCGTTTTACCGATTTTGAAGTTAGATGTTTTTGTGTTTTGGCCACAAAAAAAGGAAGTTGATACTTTGTAGGATAATAATGTGTGACATGTACCTAATTCACTTGGAATCTCGATGTTATCATTAGTTAACATACTTCCAAAGAAAAATACAGTTAACCAATGCCAACTCACTATGCAATAGGTATTAAATACCTTAAAAAGTCATAGTGTTAGGTTAGGTATAATTGATAAAAATTTCATTTGAGGTTATTATATATTATATCAGCCCTTTAAAACTTCTAAAATACCCTATTTACTTTATTCAAACTACTTAAGAATCTACCCAATGCAGTAATTTAAATATGGGGAACTAAAAAGTTGTATCGTATCATAGATAAAGTGAAAAAAATGAAACAAACAAATACATGAAATATCATAGAAACATAGAAGAATCAAATTACTTGTTAATTCTATTATATGAAAGGGGAAAAGAAAAATATTATAATGAATATAGTATTAAAGGGTACCAATATTAAAAGATGTAATATTTTATGAAATATAACATCACAAGAATATTGAAAAGGTATTGGTATGAATTTAAAAAAAAAAAAATATGAAAAGGTACAAAGTGATACTTTTTTATGAAATATTATAGTACTAAGAGGTATAAATATGAAAAAAATGTAATATTTCATGAAATATAATATCTCAAGAATATTGAAAAGGTACCTGTATGAATTGAAAATTGTAGACACCCCATTTTTACTCAATTAAGCTTAAAAATATATGAATAGGAATATTTGTATATTTTAGTATATGATAAAAATAAAATATTATATTAAACTCAAAATTCCATAGTATTTTCAATGGAATAAAATTCAAATTTTTATAAGCATTAGAAAAATCATTTAAGTTTAATGTAATATAATTAAAGAGATAAAATTTTAAAATTCAAAAAAATAACTGATAGGCTAAAATTTTTTCAAAAGAACTACATATTGTTTGATTCCCAATAACAACAATGCAGGCACCTAACGAGCGATTTAAAAAATGTAAAAACTTATTTTTGCGTAATTGATGTGAATATTGTTGTTTAATTTTATGGCAAGTAAATATTAGTTTCCTTGTTCGTAAAACTTGATGAACTCGACTAATTTTGATGAATCTTTGTAAATATCACATAGGAATTAAAATTTAAGATTATTTGGGGAACAATTCATAATAATAAAATTAAAAGTGGTAACTAATTGGTTTGAATAGGCTAGCTCCTGAACTTAGTAATTTTTAATTATTGGTTTCTTAAAATGATTTTTTGCATATTAACGGAAAAATTAAGACCAACCTACCAATTGGTCCTAATTTAATTTTTTTTAGTTTTACTTTGGGGATAACTCTAAATTTTTCAAAATCAAAATTACTTTAATTCTTACTTGAGAGTTTGTGTCAAATGGGTTAGGCTCAACAAAAAGAAAACACTAATAAGAAAATGTAAAAACAAAAAAAGACTTTTGAAATTATATATTATAATAGAAGTTATTCAATTTGAATTCTATAAATCGTACGGATTTCTTCTCTATTTATTACTTTTAAGCCAATACTTTTAATAATATTTTATTATTGGTTTATTTTTGTATTTGTCCAAATCTTAAGAAAAATGAAACAAGCTTTTAAGGTCATTCATGACGATTTCAAATGTTCTAAAGACCCAGTTGCAGTGGAAAAGAACACCAAAAAGTAAGTCCTGAATATAGAGTGGTGTTAAATATATCTTCAGTCTATTTGTCCTAGATCCTAGCGAGATGGTTGAAGAATTGGATAGAAGAAAAGTACGGAATTCGATTTAGTGGAGTGCATTATGTTTACAAAAGTGAGCTTATAATAATAGCTTTATTACTTATCATCTTGTGTTTAAAACTTAGGGATAAGTTAATCAATTTAATACTTAAAAAAACTTGATAAAAATACTGTTACCGTGCACAAAAAGTTCTTCAAAGTACAAAATTGATCAATATCAAAATTCATGTATTAAATTGGTTAACTTTAGGTACTTAATTACATATTTTATTAAAATTTAGGTACCATTTATGACGTTGACCCTAAAACTTTAAATAATAAAAGATTGTTTTGTAAAAAAAATTAAAAAGAACAATAGCAGCGTAAAAGAGAAATCAAGCTGGGTTTTTGAGCTTTATAGATAATAACACTTCAAAAAATAAAAAATAAAAGGGTAACTGCTATATTTAATATTCGAACTTTACTCATTTAAACAATTAACAACCTAAAGTTTCAAAATATTGATTTAATGCCTACAAACTTTTAATGTCATTTATAATATCTAAGCCAGATAGTTAATTGAAAATAGAGACAAAGTTCAAATAATTAATTTTAAAATTTAACAAAATTTAAGTAGTAAATTATAAAAATAGATAAAGTTAGTTGTCGAATTTAGATAGTTAATAACTTCCTAAACAACTTCTAGACATATAATCCAACCACAATAGTATTCCTAAACCCAATTCATCCAACTACACAACATTCTTAAACCTTTCATCGCCAACATAATAAAAAACTCATAAAACATAATATGAAATGATTGCATTATTGTTTAATTAATTACATTAAAAGTATATGAAAATTCTACATTCAACAATCATAAAACATAAGAATGGATGAAATATAATCTCTACTCCTGAGTGCCCCGCCTCCCTCATCCCCACCTAATAGAAGTATGAAGGAATGGTGTACGCTAATGCACATCGTCATGGGGATGCTCCATAGATTGATCACCTGTGTGAGTGTGGCATCCCTATCTCCACCACCAACACTATACTGGTAAAATGGGATAGGGTCTAGATCCACCTGGGTGAGCCCCTCTCCCATATCATGTGGTGGTGACGTTCACCTCTTTTGTGGAGTAAGGTGGTGTGGAATTTTGTGTATGAGATGTTTGGCATCGAAGTTTCTGCCAGATCAGCATATGATGATGATGACGGACCAGACTCATCATGATGAAACAATGAAGGGTCAGGCTCACTAGGTACATGTACATGTGAGGGTAAAGGCTCATCTCTTATATCTGTAGCTCGGCTTCGCCTTTGTTCCTAACCTAAGCCCTGCCCATGTCTCTCTATTTGTGGCTATCGTCTCTATACTGGCTAAGGTTGTGGATCACCCGGTGTTGGTGTTGGACTATTTATATAAAGTCCCATGATCTCATCTACTACACGAATGACATTTCATGTAGTGGCAAGACTGTTCTTTGGTGGCATGTCTAGGACTTTATAAATGAAATCTGCCTACAAGCAACAACAAACTTGTAGATTAGGAGATAACAAACAGAGTATACATCCATATATATCTTATCTAATCTTTGAACATACATGAGCATATAATGACACTAGTATGATTGATCTAGCGCTTGGTGATCGCATGATACCAATTAAAGTAATTTGCGGATGTACTGTCAGGGATGTCCGAGTAAGTCAACAACATGAATGGGCCTATCATCCCACTCGGCGACCCATCTGGCATGCTTTGCCGCCCAGTTCCACTTTGAGCGCCTTTGTAAGTCGAGCTTATGTATGGTTCTCATATTAGCTGGGGGGGTCTGGGATCCTTTGGGAACCACCAAATTGTCTAAGTACCCTATCTAGATAGTAGTGCTCGACTACATGAAAGCATACCAGGGGATCCTGTGGTCACTAGACATCCATGCCAAATTGACAATACTCAAGTAAGGAACCCAAAATAATAGAGTATAGCTCCCAAATAACCTGTTCATGAAAAAAAGTAAGCTTTACATAAGCAAAAATAATGAAATTGTACATATAAGATTACATAGGACATATAAAACGGTACTTGGCTGGGATCTGTTGGTTTAGGCGACCCCTATACACAAACAACATATGTGTGGGGCATCGAGTGGCATCAAAAGTGGTGCCCCACTAACTAATGATGAGGGGTGCCCTATAGTTAGTGCCATGATCGATCACCACAAGGGGGCAATGTCTGGGAAGTGCTCCCAAGCCAAGATCTGCGGAACAATAAAGGGCCTTGCAATGTCGCTCGTCTCAATATGTGATGTGATGCATAGCTGTCTGTATAACCATGCTAAGCAAGCTACTCCCCATGCATAATATCCTACTATCTTAGAGTCCCCGAGTAGTTGTAGGTACATGACATGAACTAGGTTGGACAATTCCTTCTTGCAACAATAGAACATAAGCCCTAGCATGTCTTTGAATAGTAATGTCATCTACATCTTGAGGTAGTGCTGTGAAGTGTCCATCTAACCATGACATCTTGAAGTAACTACCATCAACATTAACATTAGACATGGGTTTAACGCCAAGTAAATGAGTGCATAATTTTGGCTAGTCCATCTGTGCTGTACCAAAACTGCATGATCATCGACGGGAAGACCAAGAGCATTGCTAGTGAAATAATATGATTTGCCCCATCCACTGCTACTGTGATGAGCAGTTTATGCTTGTATTTTCCATATAAGAAGGTACCATCAATTATGACAACAAGTCTGTAAAGAATTCACAAATATAAGTTAGTTCATTGCTAACAAGCTTTTATAACTAAATTCAATCACATGTCAAGAACATACCTGCAGTGCTAGAATGCTTTAATGCATGGAGCAAATGCCCAAACTAGCTTGTCAAGGAAGACATGTCATGCAATATCCGACTCAACACCTCTCCATTTGAACTTTGTTCTTAGATTTGCCTCTACTATCGCATTAAGTAGATGTGGTAGCTTTGCATATGAATCCTCCTAACTTCCGTACACCTGCTCAATTGCTTTTCGTTTTGCCTCACGAATTCTCTTGATATTAACATTATACCTAAACTCTTTTAAGATAGTCAATTGGAGGTCTTTTACCCTCAAATCTTGAGAATTACGAATCTCCATTATAATACACCTGGACATGCTAGTGGAGCCCAGCTGTGCCTGAAAATGATCTTGTCTAGTGATTTCATCTAAATATGTGCGGGGTCCTTCATATTTGGTGATGTGAAATCACCTATCATATTTATTGTAGCTGACTCTTAGCCTCCACTTATAACCTCTGTTGTGGGTATCAGTGCACTAAATTGCCTATGACCTTGGATCAGAGTGCACTACCTTAAAATTATAATGGTTCAATATATGCTGCATTTTAATTGCCCGTATAAGATGATCTTTAGTCTCGAACCGAATCCCAACCTTGAATTCATCGTTGAAACTCTAATTTCTAGTACTCATTTTTTGCTCATCATCAGATGCAACATATGCACTTCCTACATCAGTAGTGAAAAAGGGTATAGGCACTGAGCTCCCTACTACATCATTTGTAGAAGCCACAAAACGGTACTACTTATTTCCCTTATGTTGTATATCACTAGTAATAACCTGCTAGGATAAACCTGGCACATAATTATTTCTATCATTATCATAGTTGTCACTGGATTCATTTATTGATGAATCTTGTATCGCATTAGTATCATTATCATAATCCCAGTTAGGTGTACCTATTTCAAAGTTAATCATCTGAACCTTTAGGCTCACTATTGTTTGATTTGGAGTGGAGTTCGAATCTCCCAAACCTAAGCTTCCAACATTTCCATCAATGCCCATGGTGCCCTCAAGAGCCTATTGCAATTAGTTTTCAAATATCTGGATATATATAGCTATTGACCCTTCTATGTACACTAACATCTTTTGTGTAGCATCATCACCAGTCACTGGAAAATATTATTATAATGTAGTGTCCTATATTTAATAGCTACCCTACGATACAACTTAACCCGATGTATTGACTTATTCACTTTAAGTACTACTATAATGGTGTTTAGTATTTGCTTATAACTTGAGTTCCAACAGCACTGTCCATAACAACTAGCCGCCTCTCACAATTAAAACCTTTGTTTCCTTCACAATATTGCATGATCATACAATATGAACTTGGCTTTATTATTTTCTCACCTATCTTGCCAGCCTATAAAAACATAGGTTGAATGCATGGAATGTAATCATGACTCATAAATTGCATCCATAATATTGATGGCTAATGAGTAATTTGTAAATACCCTTGTAAGCCGTTGTGGTTTTAGAGACAAGGCACTAACTGTGGTGGTGGCTTAGTATAACCTACACACACATTTTTTTCTTTTCTTTTTCCTTTTATTGTAGATGAAAATAAACAAGGGTGGTTGATGTATATAAAACATGATTTTATTATAATAAATGTTTTGCCTTGGCATCTATCTCCACTATGTCATGCCCAAAAGGTAACCCTAAACGTAACAGTTCGCCGCATACTAAACGAGACTTAGGAATCACTACCACAGTCATTCAAAAGTCTTGTACTAGATGCAAGATGTTTCCTTACGACAATAAAATACTTGTGCAATTGGAGATAGATAGTCTAACTTGATAGAATAAGCATAAAAATACAAACCACAAATAATTCATGATCATTTACAAAATACTAAGGGGCATTCCCCCATAAAATAATAATCAATCCAGGTAAAAGTTTTTGACAACAACTCGAGCATTTAAAGTTTCCTATGGAATTCTATACAAAAGCTAAACATAAACTTATAGGAGAAACTCCTATTCTCGCGTTACCTAAGTGGCCAAGTCCTGGGATGCAACCATAGGCATGAGAACTGCAATAAAAAAAAGTTGTGGGGGTATAAGCTACGCTAGCTTAATGAGTAAACACTTCTAGAATATACATATCCCACAATTACATACATACAATCAAGTTGATTTATTCATCCATACGAAATGTAACAACCACATGGGAAAACAAGACATTTTTCTCAACACATCAAGATAGCATACATAATCCCATATGCATTTCCAAGTTTTATCTTTCCCTATCATTCTAGTGCAACTACTAGTTACAAGCACAATAAGGAATTGTAATAGGAAGTATGACTCATACGGCCATGGATATCGGTTTCTATTCGTAATAATCCGGGGGCAAGAATTCCTTCGATTCAAAGTCACATAAACGAAAGAAATACAAAAATGAGTATTTCAAACCATAACTAATTCCAACTTATTAAACAAAAACTTTTAAGTTCGTAATTTGCGTGGTAGATGGAAATTCCAATTTAAAATGATTACAACTTGGTTATTTTAACACGGAATTTAGTAAATAAGCAGTCGATTTCTATTTACTTCGAAAGATCTATCTATTTATGATGTTATTCCTATGTTTTGAAAACTTTTGGGTCTTCAAAAGCTCGAATAAGATCTGATAAGTAGCTAAAAACCATATTTTCGAAATCGTTTTGTGAACCTTACATTGTTTTTACCAAATATATTATATGTGCATGCAATATCAACAAGTTATTATCATGAATGACATGATATGAACTATCTATATGTATATTCTTGATGATATTTAATTAAAAAGAATTTTTAGAAAACTTTTACTTTGCAAAATTTTTAAGAATACTTGACTTAGAAAAACTAGTTTTATTTCTTGCAAAATCACTCTTGTTTTACTAAAATAAAACCTTGATGACCTATATGCCTAATGCCTTCATTATTTTAATAAAATTCTTCATTTAGGAGTTGGAAAATAGATGTTTAAATAGAGGTTTTGCCTAATTACGAATTTCACAAAAATTATAAGAAAATGAGAATAGAGTTTGATTTATGTTTTAAAACATTTCCTTTGTTTTAGAGACATACTTTGATAAAATCTATTTATTCTTATAAAAATTAAGTCCTGACTATATCTATTCCCTAAGACTTCCATTTTTCCATTAAAATCCTCATTTTAGAATTTGAAAGTAGGTGTTTAAGTATGGGTCATTTCTAAATTCGAATTTTTGTCAAATTATTTTGAGGTTATTCCTTGTATAAAACTTATTTAATCTTTCTAAAATCAAGTCCTAACTAAACCTATCCCCTAAGGCCTTCATTTCCTTAATAAAACTCTTGTTTTGGGGTTGGGAAATAGGTGTTTACTTAGCAACTCACTCTACTTACGAATTTCAAGCTCTTGTTAGGGTTGAAACGAGTTCTAACTTAACTTTTGTAACCTTTTTTCCTATTTTGAAAATATTTCTTAGTAAAACTAAGTTTAACTTATCAAAATTATTCTTTTATGATACCTATCTCATAAGCTTTTCATTTTTAATATAAAATCTTCACATTGGAGTTGGAAAAGAGGTTCTCAAAATAGGTGTCTTTTTACATCCGAATTTTCAAAAATTATTTTTGTTGAAACTAAAATAAATCTTGAACTTTTTGGCATATTCTCATTAATATCATACTACTACAAGTCTTTTATGTACATAAGACAAACATCTATGGCATTTATGTACTCAAACAAATAGACCTATGATATCATTCATGTTATGTATGCAAATTCAAGATAGATATTATGAAGATGATGTTAGTAGTAGGATATATACACAAAAATATCAATATGAACAATAATAAGCAATAATATAACAAAACTATAACAAAACAACTTAAATGAAAAAATCCACCACATGTGATGGCAAGAATATCATGCTTAAGTGTTTCCACATCCCTTGCATAAAGCTCATGGGAATTTTGGTGGAATCACACATGTATGATCTTGCCATTACATGTTTTATTTGTGGTAGGGTTTAGATCCATTACCTATTTAGGGTTTGGAAGAAGAAACTTGAAGAAAATGTGTATGTGTGTGTATAAGGAGGCCACGGCAAGGTAGGGAGAGAGAGAGGAGAGAAAATTTTTCAAAAGCTTGTTTTGGAGAAAAAGAAAGAAAGTGTAAAGTGAAAAGCACAAAAGAGTTTATATAGAAAATTGGATTAGGTTTTGTATGAATAAATAAAAAAAGAAAAATAAAACAAATGAGAGAGAGAGTGTGTGTGTGTGGAGGGGGGGAGGTGTCTCGGACTTGGAGAGGGGGATGGGGAGAGAGAGATGTGTATTTTGTTTTATGTAAAATTCAAATTTAATTAAGTAATTTAAGGCATAAAAGTGTATTAGAAAAGTGAGTTGTAAGGAATATGATGTAAAGTTGTAAGAATAAGGTATGGGTGGTTGTACTTGGTGAATAATGTGATTAGAAATAAAAAAGTAGATTAGACAATTAAATTATCGGTAGTAATAAAAATACGTTGAATAACTGTAATTTTTATGAATCGAAAAATTCTTATAATTATATTTCTGAATTCCTTATTAAATTTCGATTTTAAAGAGTCCTATAGAATATCTTTCTATTTTCGAGTCCCGGGGACCAGTTTTCAAGAACAGATCTCGATCGGGTTCAAAACGAATGAATTTCTTTGACATATGATTTTTTTTTATGTTTCGGTATATTATTTAGGTCTATATTCTAAAGCTAACTCATTTTTATTATCCCGGGGTTTTGTTTTTGGTATTGCTGGACTTAGGGTTCCTAAGTTCTAAAATAGCTATAGGGTATTCTTTTAGGGTTTCAGTTTTCAGTTCTGACTCCTAGAACCGAGTTTGGTTTGCTAAGAAAACAGGGGCTTACATTATATCTTTACAACCACTATAAATACGGAAATTTCTATAGATCCATTATGGAAACTTTCAAACCTACTAAAACTGTCCAATGTATTATCCTACCATTGAAATTATTATAGAGTTAATGTAATAGGTTAATAAGTTAAGAAATTGATCATATAATTAAATGGAACATATTGTAAAATTTTAAAAAATTGCTTATCTACTGGTCCACTATCAATAAATCTAATTAAAAGAATGCAATAAACTTAATAATTGAAATTTAACTACCTTAAATTTGGTCATAGAAACTGGTGCAAGTAAATAGTTTTTTTTTTCCTTTTTGATTTTAATTAATTACTAGAATTCACTTTGTTGGGATAGAAACTATAGATCCTACGTATATGACCAAATACAATGAAACTAGAGTTATATAGGCAACTGAGATTACATTTGGGATAACTAGATGAATCAATTCTACTCACCTACGAGCTCGGTACATCTTGATTATTCAACTAAGATGCTTTAAACGGTTAATTTTTTTGCTCCAATTGATGACTCTGTGATGCTTGCAAATCGAAACTTCCCAAGATCATGCACCAATTTGAAGCTTCAAATACGCTACAATAGAGGAGCTAAGGTTAGGGTTTGTGAGAGATTTGGGGTTTGTTTGTTTGTTTTTTTTTAAACAATGGTGGAATGAGAGGAAGAGGAAAAAGATGGCAGCAAAAATATGCTCGTCAATCTCCTCTTAAAGAGACAAGGTCATTAGTGTGGGACCTCGTCTCTTCATGAGGACCTTGTCTTTTGAAGAGACAAGGTTAGACAAGAAACAATCAACTTTTCTAAAACTAAGATTATTTTCATCAAAGTGGCAATTTTGTAATATTTTTTAAAAACTTAAATATTACTTTCCTTTACCCTCTTTTTTGTTATGATGGATCAAGGTATATCTTGGCTAATGCATGATGAAATTAAACCAGACACATATTTTGGAAAAGGGTGAATATCGTAATACCTGAACTTCAATAAAATATGCAATTATGTATCTGAACTTTGAAATTGATCAATTTAGTACTCGATTTTAAAATTGATCAATTTAGTACTTGAAAGAGTTTTTCATATACGCTAATTAATATCATAGAGTTACGTTGGTGTATATGAAAAGTTATTTTAGGTACTGAATATAATTGATCAATTTCAAAGTTCAAATACTAAACTGATCAATTTCATAGTTTAGGTACATAACTAATTGCATATTTTGTCAAAGTCCATGTACCATTCGTTACATTAATTCTTTGAAAATTTGGGTAAATGTCAAATTTCATATCCAAACTTTATCTAGTTATACAATTAATTATCTAAAATTGAAAAGTATCAATTTTCTATTTATAAACTTTTAAAAACCATTTGCACTATCTAATAAGGATAGTTAATTGCAAAAATGGACAAGGTTCATGTAGCTAATTCCAAATTTAGCAATATTCAAGTAGTATAAAATGGATAACGAAAATTGGTACATGAACTTGCATAAAAATTTCAATCAGGTACCTAAAGTTTGGTTTTGAGCAATTCGGTACTTGAAGTAGATTTTTGTGTATATTTTTCTTACCTGAAGTTTGGTTTTGAACATTTTGATACCTGAAGCAAGTTTTTGTGTACATTTGTCTTGCATGAAGCAAGTTTAACCAGATAAGAAAAATACAAAATTTTTTTTTAGGTATCAATTATTTAAAACCAAACTTCAAGAACCTGATTAAGTATTTTGCAAAAGTTCAAGTACCAAATTGTTTAAAACCAAACTTTAGATACCTGATTGAATTTTTTGCGAAATTTCTAATAACATTTTTGACGTTAATCCATTATAAAAATATGTATAATTTAGGTATCAAATTGATACTTTTATATTTCCCTCGTGCCAATTTGTAAGGAGGGCACTAAAGAGTGCAATCATCTTCTTAAAACATCCTTTCATAAGCAAGATTCCAATACAAGTATGATTATGTAAGACATTAAAGATTAAAGTAGAAATTTTAGTGTAGAATCTTATTTTTCCTAAGAGGAAAATTCATTTGACTTTCCGTGACAAAAGATGACAAAAGTGTCAATTTAGGTTTTAAACTTATTTATTATAAGTTTTTAATAATAAAATGTAAATTAAATTATAAGAACATTCAAATAGTTAATTATGCCTTAAAGTATTATCGCACTACTTATTCAAATCTTTAACGAATAAATTATAGTATACATAAACTAATATAAAATTTGAAAAATAAAATCTTAAATTAAGGATTTTAAAGGAGCATTATGTTAATAATATTTAATATATTAGGCACGCGATTTTCTTTTTTAAAATAATAACAACATATATTTATAAAACCTCTACGTGGATCAAACAAAACCCACAAATGAATCTTTATCCATTTGTCTCATTTCAAAAGCATACACATACACGCACACGCATGGCATTTTCATATGGGAACCGACAGATGCATTTTCTTTCCACTTTCCTTTCTAATAATTTTTTTTTTTAATATCCAAAACGTCTATGAAATTAAAAAATCTTTATTTTTCACCAACTTTAATCATTTTCAATTCTAAAAATTACGATATATGATAAAGTTTTACTCTTCAAAACAACAATAGACTTGGTAATGTTTCATCCATACAAAAAGCCATACAAATTGTAACCTCGAACGTTAAGTTTATGTTAATAGTTATTATAAACTTATATTTTTAATTATATCAAGTTTTAAAAAAATATTTTTCTTTTATGTTTTATGGAAAAATTTGATTTTTCATATCAACTTTGAGATTATTTCAATTAAATGCATTGAAGTCAAGATGAATGAGATAATTTGATGACTCACGACATTGAGTGTGTTTGCTAAAATAGTTGTTGAAATAAATATCTGATGTTTCAACGTTTTGAAATATTGATGATATATGTTTGACGATGAAGATAATGAAGATAATGAATGGGCAATATTTCATGCATTCTGATTGTAATTGGTGTAAGAAAATATAATAAGTACTGTGTTGAGAAGCAGAAATAATAATTTTACTATTAATAATATTTGTTGGTGGTATATCATTATCATTATGTAGAGTAATAAGTTAACCAAGAAAAAAAAATATATCCTTTGCAAATGATGGTACGAAATCCTGCAAACTGGAAAAGGAGGTGAACCAATAAAGCAAGTTAAATCCCCGCCATCGTTAGCCTTTTAGGGTATGTTTGGATGTTATGTTTTTTATTTGTATTTATATCTGTATCGAAATGATATGTATAAATACGTTTAATTTATATCTATATTTGATCTATCTGTCAATTTTTTTTTACTGTATTTAGTTTTTTGATATACAATTTGTTAGTAAAAAATTTAAAAAATATCTGTATTTGTCGAAAAAAGCTAAAAAACAGACATTTTGAATGAATATAAATTAATTAATTTTTAACACAAAATATTTGGATCAAAACATAATAATAATACTTTAATTAAACCAAGTTTTTCTGCTTTATAAGTTGAATATTTATTAGATGGCAATTGAGTTTATATAAACCAAGATAAATTATTATCCGAAAATTTTATACTTTTACCCCTTGCACTGCTAGTTAGAATGGTCCTCAACAAATATTTAGTAATTAACTCATTAATTTATACACAAATTGAATACATATATATAGTTATTTTTCTACTATTATGCATTTAGTGTATTGCAAGCATGACTTAACCTCTTAGATTTAGATATCGTAGTACTGGTATAATGACTGATGACTGCTTCATTATGTTGCGACTGGAAGCTGATTGAGGTGTCATATTGAGCTTGATTGTTTGTTGGAGTGTGTATTATTGCATTTTATAGAAATTGTTTACTTTGAAAACAACTAAGTATACTAGGTAAAATACTCAAGAATGGGCTAAATTGAGTATTTATGCAATTTTACTCTAATTTTCAGCTTTGTTAATGATTTGAGATTCACAAGTAATTATAACAACAATATAATGTGCAGAAAATAAAGATGGTAGAGTTAAAAGAACTAAGCTCAGATTTTAACTTGAAGTTTGATCCGCCTTCTAATTTCAACGGTCACACCAATGCCTCCAATGAGAACTACACACCACTATATTTAATTACTCTAAAAAATAATGCTCAAATGACCTACACAAAGTATTTCGCTAAGCAAATATAAGTTTAGTGCTCTTTGCTAGAATTGCAAGAAGATAATCAAAACACTATACTTTTCTTTAAACACTAACTAAGGCTTGTGATGATTTACAAAGAGACAAATGAGGAAACACTTGATTTCTTTGTTTAATAGCAAATAAAAGCTCTTGAGTTAATGTTTTGATTTACCTATAAGCTCTTAAAAATATGAAGTACCAAAATTGAGGACGTTAGACCCCAAATCCCCAAGCTTAATCTTGCATTAAAAGCACTCCAATGGCTAGTAGAGATACAATTAATCTGGACCTTTTGTAAGTATTTCGAACCTTTGTGCAATCGTTTAAACTTTTGGTTAGCTAACCATTTTGTTTGCAAATGGTTCAGACCTTTTGACTAGTGGTCTGGACCTTTGGAACATCTTCACTTTTGCGGCTTCAAGTGGTTCAAACTTGTTGCATTAGATTGTACTTGAAGTAAGTGAGGCATGTATACAGGTCCAGACCACTTGGAGCAAAATACTTGTATTTCTTAAGATGACTTTATACCATTTTGTTCTACAAAGCTTACTTGCTTAATGGCTTTATATAGCCAATTGTGTTACTCAAAAGGATGATAATTTAGATTAACTTGGTTTATGTAGATTTATAGTTTTGTCTCATAAACAACTCATGTAAACTTTTAGGTTCAACATACTTTATATTTTAGTTAGTTATCCCTGGACCTATTAATGAATATTGTGATATAATAAACCTGATATGCATTGTGTAGATGTAGAGTTCTTCCTAGGTGGTCACATACGTAACACATGGATCTTAGTGTCTTCAAAATATTAATGAGGAGATGACACTTGATGATGGGATGACTTAAAGAGAATAATAAGGAAGAGAAATATAAGTCTTAGTGTTTTGAATGCACAAGTGATAGGTAAGAGAGCTTGAATAGATCTTGTGCATCAACCTTACAGTTCTTAAGCAGATTGAAGTGGTAACACACTTGAGTTGCCTTATTTGATATTTATGAATGGAGCCTCTTCTATGGAACATTGTTTATCTTCACTCTTTAAAAAGTTTTGAAATGAGGAGGAGTGATCGAGTATTTATAGGCATTTGGCATGGATGACGGATAATGAGATGGAGCAAAATCAATTTATAATTATCTTGAATGTGCTCCTTATAGGTTATGTCTAATAACCATCTCCTATGTGCATGAGCCTACCTGAGAAAAGTTGAATGCAGTAGACCAGTCCGATGATCTCTATTCCGAGCCCACCAAGCAACATCTCCTTGTGCTATCTTAATAAAGGAACCAAATTTGCTAGACCCATCACTTATCTCTCGAGTTAAGCCCAAATAAATAATGATATATATAATTTTTAGGCTTATGTATAGACATCGGCACGGTTCGGGTCGGTTCTGGACCCGAACCGGAACCGACGGTTCACGGTTCCACATTTCGTGGAACCGGAACCGGAACCGTCAGAGCCGGGGCGGTTCACGGTTCCAAGGAACCGCCGGTTCTGGCGGTTCGGTTCCGGTTCCCGTAGAACCGTTTTTTTTTTTTTTTTTTTTAATAAAAAAAACAAAATAAACAGTTTTGGTTCGTATCCTTTTTTTTTTTCCCCCCCCCTGCACTGCCCCTGGCCCCTACCCTCTGCCCCCCCTGCCCCCTACCCCCTACCCCCCTGCCCCTGCCCCTGCCCCCTACCCCCTGCCCCCCCTGCCCCCTGCCCCCTACCCCCCCCCCCCTGCCCCTGCCCCTGCCCCTGCCCGTTGCCCCCTGCCCCCTACCCCTTCCCCCCCTGCAGTCCTGCTTCCCCCTCCTTTCCCCTTACGCCCTGCACCCCCTCACCTCCCAAATCCACCCCCAACGCACGCTCCCATTTTTTCTTTTCATTTTCCTGTTTCGTTGCAGGTTTTTTTTTTTTTTTTTTTTGCTGGCGGGTTGGAACCGCCGGTTCCGGACCCGGTTGAACCGCCGGTTCCACCACGAGGAACCGTTTGGACCCGCCGGAACCGGCGGGTCCTTAAACGGTTCGGAACCGCCACCCACGGGGCGGTTCCCGGTTCAGGAACCGCCGGTGACGGTTCGGGGCGGTTCGCGGTTCGGAACCGCCCCCGTGCTGATGTCTACTTATGTATATTGCATAGTGTCTTGCATAAATTAAGGTCATCACTATCATATGATGGATAGGAATGAAACCTAAGGCATTTCATATTGCATTTAAGGTAACCGAAGTATTAAAAAATTATTTTAAAATACAATTTTTATGGGATCCCATTATAAGCATATTTAAGTACCATGTTTAAGTAATACGAACTAAAAGATTTGGGAAAGTCATGTATTACTACGGTATAAACTATCCATTGTTGTGGGTCTAGTTGTAAGTTTTATGGATTTAATATTGCATTTAAGGTATCCTAAACTAGCTTGGAACTACATTTAAGATATTATGGCTCTACTTTGGATTGCATTTAAGGTATCCATAGGTATTAAGAGAACTATTTTGAACTTCCATCTTAGAAATGCATTTAAGGTATTCTGAGTAGGGCAACATTTATGGTACCCTGGTACTTTCGAAATAATGGAAATCGATTTGACAACATGAACACTGTTGGAACTACCAATTCCTTAACGTTAGTAAAGGGGGAGGTTATACCTTATAATTCGCATCGATTCTTAAAAGACTACATTCGATTATTGCATTGCATATACTTTTTTATATATAGCATATTATTGATAACTTTTATGTTATTGTTTGTTGAGTAGTAATGAAAATATTGTTCTCCCATCTCATTGAGTCATCTATGGTGTGGTTAGTGTTGCAGGTATTCTTAGGCAACTTGACCACTCTAATAAATTAACAACTATAGTAAGAATAGTTACTTTTGGGAATTTAGAGATACTACAAGAGATGAAGTAAATACAATTATTTCCTTTGAAAGTTTGTATTTTTGTTATAGACTAGTGGGTATATATTTAATTACTTTATCTACATTGGTTGGTAATTTCTCAAGATAGGCTCAAGATATTTATGTATTGAACACCTCTATTTATTGTGGATTGTTATGTGAATATAAGTTTGGATATAAAGTAAATTTGTATGATTAGATGCTTTGTGAATGCTTAGATAAATTACTTAGACATGTATGGTAGCTAATCATGACTAAGGCCCATTACAGGCATGACAAACTATTGAGTGCATACAATGATGTTTTAACGAAGAAATTGAAGAAGAACTCCATGTTTTTCATTCCATGTAATGATAGTAACGCCTTGAAATTTGATCAAAGCATGTATATTCTCTATGTACAATACCTTAAGTATTATACGCACAGGCTTTCTTAAAAGATTTGTTTATGTGGAACCTTTGCTAGCCAATTTCAGATTTTGAAATCGTTTAATTAAATTTTGGAGACAACTCAATTCATAACTATAAATTAAACCTTTATAAAAATATTTCATAATCTATTTTCATAAGTAGATAATCTTTCTCATAAACAAAACTATATCGTCAAGTATTTCATCGGAATATCTATTCATGATGGTAAACAAAACTTTAAAAGTTTAAATTACAAAACATGGGCTCCATAATCTGCCTTTTACTAAAAATACAGACTTCAAAAGAAATAAATTCAGCTCTTCAACGAAATAAAATAAAATACAACCACGATCTTAATCTGCTTCACTCATAATCTAAATCCTTTAAAGTCGTCCCATACACCCGATATAATCATCAACAATATTCCAAACAATACCTAAAAAAAGAAAAGAATAATGAGCTGAATCCTAGCACGATAGTAACAAAAGCACACACAAGATGACATACATTTTTATTCTAATGCAATGCATCAAATAATAAGTTATTATTTTTAAATTAAAGTGAAACAAGCAACAAAATAGCACTCACACTTCGGAACAAGCCTCTAGGAATCTAGGGGTCCTGAGTAACAATAGTTACTCAAGGGGTTGATATAAGCAGTTCGGATACTTATATCTCCTATATCTAACCGAAAGAAATAGCCTCATCTAGGGTTCACAACCTTTACATAACTTTACTTATCTTATTTTATAATATTGTTTAGTTTAACCGGTCCCATAAATGTGAACTGAACCATGCTACTTCCTTCCAAGCTTAAGCAAATGTTACGCCGATACGATCTGCCCCATCAGCTACTCGCTGAGCCACTTATGAATTTCCATTATATCATGACATACCATTGCATCATAATAAGAGGTGGTTTAAGCGTCTAACTGCCGTGCTTGGCTTCGGACAAAATTGTTGCTCCTTGGACCAGATTTAATGATACAGGCATAAATAATACTCAATTATTAGGTCCTCTTTAAGTGTTAGTTCATTTAGGAGGTATGTCTATCCTAAATAACTAACAAGCATGTCACTATGTACCTTATTGACTTGAAATCCAAATAGAAACTCACAAGTCGTCTCAAAGGATAGAATAGAGGGTTCAAAGGCAAACATCTGTTAAGAAATTAAACAATATAAGTAATTAAATAAATTATGCACTCATATCAAACTTATTTTAAAACTATTTGATCAGACACTAAGTAGGAATCCTGCCATGTCTGTGAAAATTGCCTTATCAAGATATAGATATTCTCTATTGTCTGTCAAATTAATTTTTTCTCTTTGTTTATAATTTATTTATTCATTATAAGAACATTATCATCATATTGTTCACTTTCAACATACTCATTTTCTAGCAAGCATATATTTGAAACAACATACTTTTCATATTAAACAAAGTATAACCTAACATATTAATCTAAGCCAATTATAAATTATTAAGTCTAAATTAACTTAACTTCCATGTTTAATCTAATAAGTTACTAATTTATAAATTCTCTTAACCTACTCTTAATTTTATAAATTAACTAACATGACATATTAACTATCATTTATCTATTTCATTTTCAGCTTATTTTTATTTAATTTTGATTTTTATGAAGAACATGAGTAGATACATTAGTTGTGTTTACCATCGTGTAAATGCATATGAAGAAGCATGACCAAATACAACAAGTAGTGTTCCTATTGTGTTTTGCTTGGTTTGAAAACCATTGAGAAGCACAGTGAAATATAACGAGCCATGTTTCTATAGTATTTCACTTGATATTTTAATACTCAAAGATCAGAGAGAAACACAATTGGATACAATGAGTCATGTTCTAGCCGTGTTCTACTTAACATGTTAAACACACAAGGATAAAAAGGAAACATTATGGGATGGGGGATGCTGTGTTCTAGTCGTGTTGTTCTGGAAATGTACATATAAAATGAAATGGAGAGAAGCACGATTGGATAGGTTGGCCATGTTTCTTCTTTAGTGAGTTAAAATAAGGAAATGACTTAATTAGCTTCACGTGTTCCCCTCGTATTCTTATACAAAACAAAGCATATCATTTTTAACCTATTTATCCACTTGTTTTATCTCACAAATTCAATATGCAACATCTTATAATCTTAGCACTTACAACATCAATATAAATATTTTACTTCATATTTCATCAAGTCATCTCATCAATCATCTAGGCAGAAGTAGGTTGCCTTGGTTGGTTGGGGGGGGGGGGGGGTGGTGGTGGGGGCGCTGAAGGGGGCTTCAGCCTCTCCAGACCTAGGGAAAAATTATTTTTTAAAATTTTATTAAAAATAAAAAAAACATATGTTATTTATCTATTATAAAGAGTAAACCACAACACTTCTTATTTTTTCAACACGTTTTTATTACATGGCTACTTCTTTCCTTATTCTCTCTCTCTCTAACTTTTTTTCCTTCACAATTACTGATAGCATTAATTTTTTTTATCATAAAATTATATCTAAACTTAATAAATTCTTTTTTAAATAAATATTTTTATTTAAGTATACCACAAATAATAATTTCATGATTCATATATATTGCAAATGAATCTTATGGCATACTTGATATATATTTTGATTCAATAGTATTCTTTTTCTACAATTAATGTTATTAAAATACACATAGATTATTTAATAACTATCCTATCTTAATATATTTTATGATCTTTTTTTTTTTGTTAAAAAAAATTTATAAGTATATAAACTCTATATTTTACATTAACAATTAGTTTTCAAGTGACATATATATAATCTCTTACAAAATACAATAAATACTCTTAATTATTGCTTGAATGAATATTTTCATGAAATTAAAAAAAAATCACATTGAAATCATTAATGAAATTCTTATAAATATATAAGATGTAATATCTAGGAGATACAAATAAATAATTTTAAGATTAACTTAATTAATGTTCGGTCTCTCTTAGTCCTATAATCTTGCGTTCGCCCATGTATCTAGCCTATTTATGCATGAACGTATACTTGGATTTTAGCATATAGATTCATATGTCCAAAATTACAAGTTTTATTTTAAACCCTACTTATAACTAGCATTAATCCATTATATACATATATAAACAACAATCAAAACAACGAAAAACAATTATACTTATCTTTTTAACAAACACATGCGAATAAATCTCCTCTACTACTTCTCTTCTTTGGTTGCTGAAGCTAAAACATGCATGATTTTCATCTTTTATCTTGTTTTGTAAATGAAGACAAGAAGAAGAGGAAGAGAAAGAACCGAAGAAAAGGAAAGGAAAGAAAAGAAATGAGGGCACTAAGAAAAGGAAAAAGGCTATAGATATTTTAGGTAAAGGTATCATATTTAAACCTTTCAGAGAAATATATTTAGTTTTGAAAGTATTTAGGAAATAATTTGAGAATCTATATGATAGAAATGAATAACCTAGAATAGAGCTTTGATTTAGGAGTTTAAGTTGTATCAAATTGATATTTGATTTGAGCTTGGGCTTGTGAATTGATATTTATAAATAAGCAATTGAATTCAAAATTTATGGTGGTTCAACAAATGAGAACTTGGACTAAAGTTTGAGGGTTTAGAAATTTACTAAATATTTAAATAGCATGTTTAGGGGCTTAGGGATTTGAATTGAAAGGAAAAGAAGTCTAAATATATTTGATGAAGAGATGATGATGAAAATTTGATTTCTTGCAAAAGATAGCTAAAGAAAATAGACAAATTTAAAGGATTTTTAAAATCTCAAATTTCAATTTAACCTATTTACTAATTTAGTTATGTTAAATTATCTAGTCTTACTCTACTATTTACTTATTTTACTTATTCAAACTATCTAAATTCAATTTTCTAACTTATTTAAGCGAGGATTTATAGTGTTTCAATGGCTAACACATGCATTGGGCTAGAGGATTAATATGCAATCAGACAAGACAATCTAAAGGTCATAAAGTTGATAAATTAGGTAGTGAAGTAGAATGTGGAGTGAAAAGCGATTTTTTGCCTTAGCATATATGTAGAAGAAGAAAGTGGAAACTCAATTGAGCATATGTGTAGGAATATCAATAAACATGTTTGATGGATAAACCATAAGTGTGGATGAATTTAGGAATTTATTTTGTGAGACAAAACTTTAGAACTCTTGGAAATATTAAAGAAAAGCCTAAAATTCAAATATGATCATCCTAATTTGTGACTATGTGGGTAAAAATCGCAATGCAACTATCATATGCTTACCATGTGACTATCATGTTGCATGTGACTTAGAGAAACAACACGTACAAAGACGATCAAGAGAAAATTGTATAGAGAAGAGGAGTAGGCAGTCTTAGTAGGCTCTAACACACATATGACAAGTGAGGAAGCTAAGAAGTATCAACCTCATCAAATATCACAAGATCGTGTGCATTCTTAAGTAAATCGATGGATTGATTCACTAAGACATAAATCTGGGAGCAAGGCGACGTTTATCCAAGATTTCACTTATCCAAATAAGGTGATGACTAGAGAAATTTATAGGGAATCTAGCTGTTGATGTTACTTGTTAGATGATACGAATGACCAATGGCTAAGATGAGTTCCTTTCAAAATGGATATAGAAGTGGGATTCCTTATGGCCCCATGTCCATTAAAGCCTTTATTTGTAGTGTATGAGTGAATTTGAGAAAGGTTGGAATTGGGCAGGCCAATTCTAATGAGCCCTACTCCAATCTTGCCTTACCAATTCTCCCATGATCATTCCGGTTGAGTTAGGCCTAACTCTTTAAACCCTTGTCACATTAGCCTAAAGAGTTAAACCTAAATAAAATTAGTCTCAAAGCCTTGATAGTCAAATTCATATGTCTACAGTGACTTTACAAGCCTTGTTTGATAAAAATAATGCAACCAATGAAAAGTACGTTTGAAATCATACAAAATCAACTATTTGCTCATAAAAAATGGATTTAAATTTACTTAGATATAGCAAATTAAAAAAAATCCAATAAAGAAAACATATGAAAAGAGTAATGTATATGTTACTTATCATATATTTCCTAAAAATTTATTTACCATTATTATTTCCATCTATAAGTGATCTTGATTATGAACTCGAATATTTGGTGCATTATTTTCATTCTTGGTCTAATATAGCAGTGTGAGTTTCCTTATGACTATTACATTGACTGTGATTATAGTTAATGTGAATTTAATATAAATAGACGTACATATGTGCATCGGATAATGCACAATTGGGAATGGTGGGTTATCGCTTGAGCTTGATTATGATGACTGCTTGTGTAATAAATCACTTAATGGAAAAGTGAGGACAAAGCTTGTTTGTGTAGTTGAACAAATTGCCATGATTTATGTCACGCTCCAAATATGATTTAAAGCACCATTAGTTCTGCCACATATAACATTTAAATGTTATATTCAAATGCTATTTTTAACTAAGTGAGTTTCTAACAAATTTTAGTTTAAAAAATCCTTAATTAGGGTTGATAATCAAATGAATTCCAACGGATAATAAAGATAAGTAGTCTCTTAACAATAAAAAAAAAAACTCTTACAATACAAGTATTCACTTTTGCAAAATAACATTATAATATCCAATGTATCTAAAGTCTCTCACCAAATATCTAGCCCATGAACCATGCAACCATAGCATTCAAATCAAACTATCTTCATAACTTGAAATAGAAGGAATAAATTAAAGCCTAATGCAACAAAAATACAAGCACATATGATATGATCACATACACTTATTTTAATGTAAATGCAATAATCAACCATTTAGATATTTAATTTAGATTTATAAAAAAATAATAGAGCACTCAGACTTTAACAACATGCTATGGGAATCTAGGGGTACTGAGTAAGAACAACTGTTCAGGAGATTGATATAAGTAGCCCGGGTACCTATATCTCCTAGAAGAAATTTTAATATGTAGCCTCATCTAGAGGTTAAGACTGTTACTCTTCCCTACCAATTTTGTCAAAACCAGCTCAGACCAACCAACCGAATCTGATTCAGCTGGAATCGGCCTTAAAGGTGGGCCAATCTACAATACAAACCTATTTTTTTGTTGAACTGACCTCCCCTAGCTGACTTAGGCGGTTTAATCGTAACCGGTTGACCTGATTGGGTTATCCAGGTTCAAATACAACACCATTAAAAAAAAAAAAATTAAAAGCAAGAAACAAAGCATCCCTTATTCTGCAAAAAAGCTACTATTGTTGCTTCTTCGGATGGCTTCTAAAACCTCCTATCCCTGAGGTAACTCTCGTAATAAGATGGCTTCTAAAACTTATATATATATATATATATATATATATAAAGAGAGAGAGAGAGGGAGAGAGGTGGAAGGGGAGATCGATGCCTACAACTAGTATTATTACTATCAATACCATTATTAGAGAGAGAGAAAGCAAGTGAAGAAGGAGAGGGACCAGAGAGAGCGCGAGAGAGAGAGAGAGAGTGCTTTGCTAGTGTCTCATTATGACATAAAAATCAAAAGAAGAAAATTAAAAAAAATTGAGGTGGTATGTCATGTCATGAAATGTGTGTTCCATAAAATAGGTAGCACAGGAGGGAGAGCATGTATGTATGTATGTATGTATGTATGCAAGGTCATTGGGAAATAAAATGTGCGTAATTAATGTCTTAATGACATGAGGAAGCTTAACCCAAAGGAAAAATGACACCAAGAAGTGACAGAAAGCAATAATAATAAATATACATATTTAATAAACAAAGTGATAACGATCATTGAAAATAAAAACCTATTACTATATGGTACGATTTATTGTGAAATTTTAAATTAAAAAAATTATAAATTTCTCCACATATTTATAGATAAAAAAAACTCTAGTCATTACGATATAAATCCAATGGTTATTAAATATATCGGATTCCACCTGATAAATAAATAACAATTAACTTAAGATAAAATATTTTTATTGACTTCGGTGCAGCCAGCGGTGGAACCCGATTTAACCCCTTCGACCCCCTAGCATGTTTGGGTCAAACCCGATCCGATTTTGACAACATTGATCTCTACTTGTCATAGTCCATACTATATTATGATTAAGATGATCCCATTAACATGAACCATACTATATTACTTTTCCTTGATCCAGATAGATGTTATCTCAATACTGTTCGCCCTATTAGCTTCCCGCAGAACCACCACAGGTGGCCTAAGTGCCTAACTACCATGTGGCATCATCATGCAAGGTTGTCACTTCCCAATTCGAATTAAATGACACAAGCATACTAAAGCAATTATTGAGGACGTCTTTAAATATTAATTCATTTTAAGAAATATATCCTAATAAGAAACACTCATGTGATTATGTACTTGAAATCAACAAGCCATCTTGCCACACACCAAATGATAGGTATACTTGAGAAGAAGAATCTATGTAAAGAAATTATTTCATATAAGATTTAAGTTATCAATTCACTCATTTATCCCTAATTGATTAATTACTAATCAAATTGAAGTCAAATATATATATATATATATATATCACATGTTAATATTGAAGTTTACTTCCTTCCTTTCAAGTGTTAGTCCATAAGTTTAATATCAAGTCCAAAAGAAAGTTTAGATATTAAATCATTTATCATTCATTTAAGTTCATATTAAACTTAGTCTAACCACTAAACCTACCATATAGTCATTAGGTCCTTTAGGTGATATCTCTAGTGATTGATTATTATTAAACCAATAGACTTAATTAAAAAGTTCATTTTAGGTTTAATTCTTCAATTTATATCTTAGATAGACCAACTATACCAAGAAGTATGCCGACGTACATAAATAATTCTCTTATAAGGTCTTTACTTACATTATTAACCATTATTTGTACCAATTAAATCCTAATATCAAATTATTTAATTATTCAACTTAAATTCATATTTCAATATGAAGATATATCATTTACATTGAACTCATATTTATTTGGTTAAATTTAGAGTCCATTTAAAACTAGTTTAAATTAATCGCACGACTCGTCTTAAATGGATTTGTTCACCTACTTTTAGACTCGTTCTTAAAACCAAAGTTTTGTGTAAACTTTTTAACTCATTATTTTAAATGTTTCAAAGTTGGTTCAACTCATGGATTAATATGGTTTAAAAATAAAAAACTCAAAGCTGGTCGGAATAAGGAAATAAAATTAATGATTCACTAGTTTTGGTTAAATTGAGGTGGTCGATTCTCTACACCATTGTACAATAGAATTCTTAAGCTTTCAAACCATTATACTCTCACCTCGAAAGGAGAAAAAAGAAAGTGGATTGGCTTAGCCCTCTACATTACCACTACCCTTACTGGCCGTACACTGTTGCTTTGTTTTGTCTTAATTCATGTTTTAATTATTTTCATCCACTTCCAACATTCAATTAACATCATGATCAATATTTATTTTGCGTTCCTTTACTTAGTTAATCATTTTGGTTTAGTTTACTAGTTTACACAATTAATCATTCATCATATCATCATCATGGTCCATGTTTTCATCAATTTTTACCCTATATTTAAAGCATAAATGAACCATAATCCATCCTTTATTCATCTAATTATCAATCTACATGCAAAATATATAATCACAACATTTCAACATAAGTTAGCAATCATTCAAATCACAAAATCATATAAAAAAACATAAGATTGAAGTACCTACTTAAGTGGATGAACAACAGCAACCAAATTACTAGTACTACTTTGGCAATGCAAGTTGAGGATGTTTCTAATCCTTCCTCAAACCTCCTTGATCGTTAAGTTTTGTTCTAATGAATTAATAATCATATTAGTGGTATAGACTTAAGGAAAAGAAGATTTAGGATTAGATTTTTACTTTCTGTTCTTAGTGGCTTATTGTAGAAGCTAATGATTAGTTATTAGAAAGAGAGAGAGTTTTGTCTTGTTGAAGAAGTTTAAGAGTGTTTAGCTGTTTAAGAAGTTTAAGAGGTACCCAAATGAAAGAAGAGAGATAATTTTAAGTTTAAATGTGTTTAGGAGGAGCTTGTAAATGTAGATTATACATTTAAGCTTGCAAAGACTATTTTACCCTTATTATTTACACTATCTTGGCAATATTATGCTTGAATTGACCACCCTGCCCTTATGTTTAGTCTCTTTTAGTTATGTAATTTTTTTTTGTTTAATTATCCCTGTTAATTAATTAATTCCTCATATTTTTATATTTTATTTTTCTTATTAGATTCTTTTCATCTATAATTAAGTTTTATTATTCCAAATCAATTATCATTAATCATTTATATATCATTATTATTATTATTATTATTATTAATCATATTTATTACTTTTTTTTTGTAAGGAAAATTTTGGGATATTTTTGTTTGTGAATTGGTTGATCGTTTATAAAATGGATAGAAATTATTTGGCTTGATTAAGTGAACCAATCATGCATATCACACATTGTACCTTGAAGAATAGCCAATGTCGTACAGGGAACTGACATACATGGTGTAGTCCATGTGTCCTCTATTGATGACGAATTAACTCGTTTAGGAATGATGACCTTTTTTGTAGAGTAGTGTTGGAGCCCTACTTAGGGTGAATTTGAGACTTTAAGGTATATATCTATAAAGATTCATATTTTCTATAAATATTGAAAATATTTTTTTAAAGAGAAAATAGTACTAGGCCCTTGGAGTGCATGGTACCTAAGCATTTTCAAATGATTCCCCAACCTAAGTCACGGAGGTTGCAAAATCATACTATATACAATCTAGTCTATTAATAATATGTATGTGTTTGCTGCATTTTTCAATTTTTTATTATTAATTATTTAACAACCATGCTTGAAATTGTAATAGAAGGGAAATTTCACTCAGTTGGATGTAGCTAACTTCCCCACAGTTTTATTCTTTTCTAGGAGTAACTCTAAGATAAGTTAGGATGTAGTGCCCTTAGTTAGCACATTGGGATTATGGGTTGAGAAGACAGTTTGAGAGATATCATTGATGATTTTTCTTACTTAGACTTAGCTGTATAGTATTACATTTATATCAAGATAATCTTGATTGCACTTTGGTATTTTTCTCGTTGTGGGGCACACTACCCCTACTATATCTTTGGTTTATATATATTTTGTTGTTGCATTATCTTTAGCTTTTATAAAATTCCTATTCATATCATCAAGTTAATGCTGTTACTATATTTGGCAAATCTCAATGGTGTTTTTATAGGTGAACATCTCTTATATACGTTATTGGAAGCCTCTGAGTGACTAGAGAATCATCCTTAAGCTTCTATATATTGTACAACAACTGTCATGAATAGGGTAGCATATGGAGCATGACAATATATGAGTACATTATGTATTTTACATTATCTGTATTGAAAATGCAATCAATCTTGCAAAATTTAAGAAATGCAATAGTATTGACATAAACAAAAAGAAAACGAATGCATTAGTGTATTATGTATTTTACATCATTTATATTGAAAATGTTCACAAATATGATGGGAGCATATGTTAATAAAGAAACCTTTTAAATTGTTATAATTTTTTTTTTTTATTCATGAAGTGTGCAATTCATAATTCCACATTACAAAGTATAAATAATTTCCTTATCTAAGCCCAATAATAAGCATGTTAGATGCACTTACAAGTGTAAACCATTATATATATTGATATATTTATCATGTTAAATTACATGGGAAGGTTATAATGTTTGTGGGTAAGTTCATTTGAGATTACAATGTTTTGAGTGGTTTATTTGAGGTCACAATATGTAAGGAAGTGGGTCAACTGAGATCACTATTAACACGTGTCATAATGTGTCGCATCTTCTAACTTTTAATTAAATTTTTCTTCTGTTAACACATGTCAATGGTGATTATCGAGCTTAAATTTTTTCCATTTTCTTGGTCTTATTTCTTTTAATTCGATGTGTATCAAACACTAATCCATTTGATACAAATCCTCAACTAGGAATTAAAAGAAATTTTATTTTTTGAAAACATTTTAGAGTCGCCACTCGGTCAAAATCGGAAACAAATTGTAAGTTATGATCAATGGGTTGGTTAATCCTTACTTAACTACTAATTTGGAAAAAATTCGATTTACAACCAAACTTTATAAACTCAAAATTTTGGATTTTGGGGCTACCCTATTAAAACCATATGGTTACTACTTAAAATTCATAACTTAAGATTTATCCTTGTTTAATGCTAAAAAAAATTATAAAATTTACAAATCATAGTATTCACCATTATAATTACAAATCACTGACAAAAGTATTCAGTATGTATAACTAACTACTTATTTCAATATTTATAATAGAATGTAATCGGACAAAAAATAATTGTTCAGATTTTATATCATCCCGGAGGTACCTACGTACTCGTGAATCGAGATCAAACAATACATAGTTCTTTTTAAGAAAACTTTAGTTGGTTGGTGATTATTTGTTTATTATTTTTTTGAACTATTTTTAATTTAAGTTCATTAAATCTTCAATTTTTTATGAAAATGAATTTTTATATGATGGCCGCACATGTTATCAAGTTGATCTTTTTTTAATATTTAGAAAATTGGATTTTCTATGTGTCAAATTTTTTTTCTATATTATTATTATGACTATAGGAAACTATCCTTATATTCCTATTTCTAAAAAAAAAATTCCTTTTTTTTTAATGTTTCTCTAAAGGAAAGAAGAAGAAAAGAAGAGAGAAGAAAAATTATTTATTATTTTTATTTGCTTTGACAAAATCATATTCTTATTTTTTGTTTTATTTTTTTTAATTAAATTCTTTTTGCTATTTAAAGAAAAAAGACAAAAAAAAAAAATGAAACAAGATTACCTGGTTTGTGTAATTATAGTGGGTTCAAGTCGGATCTAGATTAGACTTCGGGTCGGATCTGGGTCGAACTGGCAGTCGATTGGTGAAAGCTATTAGCAATGATTTGGTGGTTCTCGGTGGCCAAGGTCGTGTTGGACTAGATGATCCAAGGATGGGGAAGACTCCAGAAGTGGTGGTTTGTTTCGGATGTGGTTGGAAGTGGGTGGTTTGAGCACCAATAAAGGGCAGTCGATGGCGATGTTCTTCGAAGGTGGATGGAAGGCTTTGGACAAAGAGGAAAGCTACTAGCCAAAACTTTCACCACCCCTGAATCCAATTGTGGCCTTAGTTAGCTTTGATTTGGCATCTTTAAGAGTAATC
The DNA here is from genome assembly GCA_024138025.1 of Combretum micranthum. NCBI lineage: Eukaryota > Viridiplantae > Streptophyta > Magnoliopsida > Myrtales > Combretaceae > Combretum > Combretum micranthum. Next base: position 99,349 of record JAMXBD010002580.1, read on the forward strand.
AAAAAATTTTAAAAAATAAACCCTAGATCTCGAAACTTAAATCAAAGCTTGCTTGGTGTTATTGGATGAATTGGATTATTATTGGTGATTGTTGATGGTTGTCAATGATTCTTGATGAATGAATGGAGAATTCAACCCCTATTTATACTGTTTAGGGATCGAATTAGGTGGGGTTTGCTCGAAATTTTGTAGATGGGTTACGTGCGAATTCGAGCTTCTCAAACGTTGATTGCCGAATTTCGAGCTTAATAAGCTTCGGGAAGAATGACAACAAGCTCAAATCTGAGCTTCTAGAAGGTAGATGGTAGGTTGAGATTAAAATTTGAAAATTTGTTTCACGTGCAAGAATGAGTTTTTCGCAAAGTTTGGATAAAAAATTGAATGCCAAATCACGATCTTTAGAGCTGGTATTGATCCAAAATTGTAGTATCCCATGCCTTCTTCAAATCCCCTCCATCAATTTGGCGAAAATCGAAGCAAAAATGGGCTAAGATTGAGCTAGAAACAACTGTGTGTACGAGACAAATTGTTCGAGTTGGGAAAGAAGAAGACGCGTGTGTTGAACATGCGTGAGTGCATATATTACATGCACCTGTGTAAAAAAAAAAAAATTCTTCTTTTGCGCAGATTCGAACTTAAGCTTCAAAGGTGCAAGCATGTGTTCTTTTTAATAGGTTGTTGGCCTATGCCTCGATCATGTAGTCACTCAAATAATGTTCTTTTGAGTGACTTGGACCGATGCCAAAATGTGATTTATTATATGTATATTTTTTGAATCATATTTTTATGCATATATATTTTATTTATCATTTTTATATATTTTTGTCTTTTTATATATTTATATTTATACCTTAGTCATTATTTTTTTAATACATTTTACTTAATTATTATTATTATTTTAGGGGCAAAAATGAGGCATCTACAACTGCCCCTTTTTATGGAGAAGTTTGGGTAAAACTTGCCACAAAGATGAAGAGATACCTGATTTTTCCCTTTAGAAGCATTTACCTAGAATTTGAAACTCTTGGTCCATTGGGGAAATTTGATTGAGATAGCGATGGTCTTGCGATCTTAAACCTCAGCTAAGAGAGAGATGGTAATGACTTTTGGTGAAGTTACTGTATCATGAAAGGTGAACCTCCTTTTATGTCCATACTTAACTATAGAGTTACCCTGAGATGAGTCTAGAAAAAAGGGGGACGATTTTTAGTTTTCCACTCTATGTTGTAGGTTTCTTTTCATTCTTTTAGGGTTTGTAGGCTTTTTTTTTTTTGGAAGAAACTCGGATAGGCTTTGTGTTTTTTCTTCTTAAAGGGACTCAAATGGGCTTTGGGTCTTTTTTCTTCTTAAAAGAGACTTAGATGGACTTTGGCCTTTTCTTCTTAAAGAGACTCAGATGGACTTTAGTCTTTTCCTTCTTAAAAGAGACTCAAATCGACTTCGATCTTTTTCTTCTTAAAAGAGACTTAGATGGACTTCGATCTTTTTCTTCTTAAAAGAGACTTAGATGGACTTCGATCTTTTTCTTCTTAAAAGAGACTCGGATGGACTTCAGTCGTTTTCTTCTTAAAGAGACTCGAATGGATTTTAGTCTTTTTTATTCCTAAAGAGACTTCGATGGACTTCGATCTTTTTCTTCTTAAAAGAGACTCGGATGAACTTCAGTCATTTTCTTCTTAAAGAGACTCGGATGGATTTCGTTCTTTTTTCTTCTTAAAGAGACTCGGATGGACTTTGGTGGCCTTTTGCTTCCTAAAGAGACTCGGATGGACCTCGGTCTTTTTCTTCATAAAAGAGACTCGGATGGACTTCGATCTTTTTTTTCTTAAAGAGATTCGGATGGACTTCGGTCTTTTTCTTCATAAAAGAGACTCGGATGGACTTCGGTCTTTTTTCTTCTTAAAGATACTCGGATGGACTTCGGTCTTTTTCTTCTTAAGGACTCGGATGAACTTCTATCTTTTTTCTTCTTAAAAGAGACGCGAATGGACTTCGGTCTTTTCCTTCTTAAAGAGATTCTGATGGACTTCGGTCTTTTTTCTTTTTAAAGAGGGCACCTTGTAAAGTCTTAAATTTTTTTTTTTTTTTGTAAAAGAGAGTATTAAAATCTTTTTTTTTTCTCAAATAGAATTTTTTTTGGGAACAATTTGCTAATAAGTAAAGAATCTCATTGACTCAAAAAATTGCCAATAAGCAACAAGCTCTCCCCTATTGTTTATCCATTCAATTCCTACCTTGAAGATTATTTCTTGGTGGTCTTTTTCCATTTTGAGGGGCAGAAACCTTTGATTTTTCGACTTCGGAGCAAATGAATTCTTATACATTTTCATCATTCCGTTGACCTTGAATCGGATATCTTATGCTTGATGTATTTAGTCAAAGAGAACTTCCTTATACTTTCTTTAGCTTGTTTTCACACATGGCTTGGATTCCAAAAACTACAGTACGATTTGTAATTGATATGTCTTGGTTAATGCACCAAGTCTTTTCTTGGGATGTAATTTTAGGCTTTTGGTCATTGGCTTACAATAGAAGGGATATTATATGCATGCTACTTAGCAAATTTTATATTCATATCTCTTCAGGTTTTACAAGTTAAGAATCTTTTCAAGATAACTAAAGTAGGCTTGCTCCAGTTTCGAAAGTAACCTTTATTAAGGATAATTTACTTCTAACGATAAAAAAGAGTATCCACAAGATGGTGGTAAGTAGGGTTGTAATTCTTGGGTGTGATGGAGATGGGTTTCATGTTACAAGTGTATTTGGGTTTTGAAATATGCTTATCCTCCTTATTTTTGGGTTAAAACACTTATCTTCCTTTTCTATTTCTTTCCCTTGTCTTTTTCTTTTTCTTTTTTTCCTTTCAACCTTTTTTTTGCATCTTTTTTTTTCATTTTTATTTTTTTTTGCTTCAAAGTATAGGCTTTGTGTATGAAGTTGAGGCTTTCTTTCAATTTCAAAAAGACTTAAATTATTATTAACAAAATTTCACTTTTGAATTGACGCAACCGTGAAAAGCATAAATTAGTTATTCTATGTTTCTTGATTAAAGACCCTTACCTCCTATATGCCCCATTGTGGGGTAGTTCTTCATAAGGTTTAACTTTTAGAAATCACTTCTTTAGAAAGGCCCAATGGAGTTAACAAAGGGTAAATGTATTTAGGTTATTGAAATGAATGCCTGGTATCATTTTAACCTACATACTAAGTTCAAAGCATACCTCTTTCAAGGAATGAATCTTATAAGTTCCCTTTATGTCACTCGGCTCTCTAGTGTTTAAGGGTTAGTATTTGGTATTTAATCACCTCTTTTCATCCTCTAATTTTCTAGGAATAAAATATCTATAGCCAAACATTCATTTTATTTAGAATTTCCCCTTTGGTAATCAAGTATTTCAAATTATCCTATGAAAGATAGTAAAATACATACTTTCATTAAAAAGATAGAGAATTTATTTATTACAAAGCTAAGCACTATCGTCAATAATCTCTGTCTTGTTTTATTGATTGCCTGCCTCTATTGATATTGGCTGATAAGTCCAACTGTTGCAGATGATATGCTATCTTGTCGGATGGTAACAACAAACTCTTGCTACTTGAGGAGGACTTGCTTGAAATACTTGTAGGAGCCGGGACAGAGCTACTGCTACTAGCTAGCTCAATAGATTCCGGGAGCATAAGTTAAATAAGCTCAACATCAATCAAATCTTGGATTTTGTTCTTTAACCTCTAATAACTTTCTATAGAATAGCCCGTTTGACCCATATAGTACTTGCATTGAGTATTAGGATTATAATTCCGTGGCGTGTATCCCTCTTTTGGGATCTCATATGTTATCATATTTTGATTTTTTAACTAGTTAAAAACTTGGACCATCGAAATCCTAAATTGTGTGAAACGCCTTTTCTGTGTTGAGCGAGTTTGTTTGTTTTCACCTAATGCTTTTGAAGTCAAAGGCTTCATCCCTTGTCTTATCTCATTTGGCCCGTTCTCAACTTTATAGCCCGATGACTCCTCTTGAGCCTCATGATGTGGTACTTTGCTAATAGGAAGGTCCAAATGTCAGAGTTTATCTGACACATATTTCATAACCCATTCTAGGGTTTCAATCCTTTCCATCATTTATGCAAGTCTTTGTTCTAAATTCTCATGTGCCCTTTCCCTTTGAATGCCTTGAATTTGATTCTTCTCTTGCAAATAACTTCTTTGATTTGATTTATCACCAATATCTTGCGTACGAAGGATGTTGATTGTAGGTTCTTCATGTGTTAGAATGCTGTTGAAGTTAGATGCTAGACCATTAACGAATTACAATTGAACCACATTTGAGGCCATCAAATCTTGAATTTTGTTCTTTAATTCCCAACAAGCATCAGTAGTATGCCTGGTTGACCCATGTGGTATTCACATTACGCATCAAGGTCATATTTTTGTGGCTTATACCCTGGTACTGTCTCTTTAGAGTGGAGGAAGTGGTCATCTTTTTGTTTATAGTAAACTTGAGATAGAGGGATAAGGATCTGAGTGAATCGTATCATAGATGTTTATATATACTTGTTGTAGTTTCCTTTGCTCACCGTATTGACAGTGACTTCTCTTACCGTAGGTTCTCCATAAGCCCCTTTGTGAATTTGAAGTTTGCCAAAAATAAGGGCATTTTCAATTTTGCCTCCTACCTCTATTATTTCAAAAAAAAAAAAAAATTCTATGTGGCGTATCCATCAAAACAGGAGAAGAAGGGCTCTTCCAGGGTATTTATGAAGGTAAATACCATATCCTTCTCTAGAATAGGTATAGCAACCATGGCTACCAATGCCCTCCATCGTTGAGCATACTCTTTAAAGGTCTCTTCCTTCTTATTATTATTTTTTTTTGTTGCCAAGGTCCCAAATGGATGGGGCGACCTTAATATTGAACTTGTATTGGTTATAAAATACCCTCACCAATTTGTCCCGAGTATTGATCTCATCGAGGTCTAATTAGGTATACTAAGTTAATGCCGAGCCAGTGAGGCTATCTTGGAAAGTCTAGATCGTTAACTACTCATACTAGGTATATTGGCTCATCTTTCTCACATAAAGCTTGGTATGTAGTTTGGGCAGCCCGTGCGATCATACTTGTCAAAATACAATATTTTAAGTTTTTCCAAGGAAAGTACCATCTTGAGCTACAGGTAGGCTTGTGATCCTAGCTTGGTCAAACTCATCAACTTTTTGGAATGCCTTCAATTTTTTAGTGAACTAAAGCCTTTTTTCCATTTCCTTGCCTTGAGCCTCTACAGGGCCAGGCTCAAATGTTTGAGGCACATATTGTGTTTCTTCTTGTTTGATAGGCTGACCATTGGCCCCTTTTCGAGTTCCGAATGTCCTTCGGATGGTTGTTGGAGGGTTTTTAATAATTCGAAGCTTTGGGTGAGAATTTGCATCTAGATGGCTATTTCAAATGTTATTTGCTTAAGAGATTGGATTTTCTACTCAGCAGCTGAATTGAGGTTAATGTTGTTGGTGTTGTTAGCCATTTTGAAAGGATATACTTAAGGAATTAGCTGAGCTTGCTTAAAAATAATTTCAAAAACTTGCAAAAATCCATTCTTGTTAGCAAATTATTATTTTTTTTTCCTTTTTTAAGCTAAGCTTTATTTCACAAATTGACATTTTATTTCAAAAGCATTTTTTTGTTTTTTGTTTTTTTAAGAAATATTTATAAATGAAGAATGAAGGACTTAAGACTAAGGGAAAAGAATACCTATGAAAAATGTGGTTCAAATTTGAAAGGACCTATAACTATCCAAGAAGAGGAATTGATCTAATGGATGATTGGATTACATATAACCCAAGGATATTTACAAGTTTACTATATATCTTATATATAAGCATTATTGCCATTACTCTATAGAATATTTACAAATATGGTAAAACTTTTTTCTTTTTTCTTTTCCTTTTAAAAAAACAAATGTTATATTACAAGAAGAATTAATTTGGGCAAGGAGATATTTACATATTAAAAACAAAGATAAATAAAATGGCTCATTAGATTCAACATGAATTTGTCCTTTATTTTCATTTAATAATATTTAAATACATGAAAATACTATTTCTTATTTTTTTTAATCACAAGATGTTAAGTTTATTTTGACTGGAAGAGCTTCTAGGGGATAGGAAAAGATCCCATATTTAGCTGATGTATCATTTCTATCATTTCATTCATTAGGGACTTCGTTTGATCTAGATGGTCCAATAACCTTTGGTTATCTTCTAACAGAGTATGGACTTTCTTTAGCTGTTCGGGTATTTTCCTCTCAAAGGTAGGCCTCATCTCAACCAGGCGAAGGTGCGGCTAGGTATCCCTAAGATGTGAACAAGTCTCATCATTTCTTGCGGATCCATTGACATCTTTTGAACAAATTCATGAAGAATTATTATGAGCCATCTCATTTTTTTCTTTTTTTTTTAAATTTCATTTATTTACAAGAAAACATGGAAGAAAACAAAACAAGACTAATGATAATTATGCAGGTTTTTATTTATTTATTTATTATTTTTTACAAAGAATATATACTATTTCACAAGAGCAAATAAAAAGAATTATATTAACAAAAAACAATATGCACAATATATATACTTTACATATTACACATATAAATCACACGGATGCAGATATGGGGGGTTGGTAACTAATTACTAATAGGGCAATTTAAAAAATTTTTCATTTGAGTTACAACCTTATTCAAAGAAAATGTAATTGAATTTATTTACATAGGAAGGATTTAGAAAACTTTTTTTTTTCCCAAAGAAAAATTGTAACTCTTCTTAGTTATGTCTTGCTATTATTTATTTGCCAACCCATGTTTAAGAATGAAATTGGGTGGGTTCTAAAGGTTTCCTAGTTTAGTGGATCACAGATCAACACTAAATCGGAGAGGGAGATCATTTTGTCAACTAAAGAATGGAAATGTCACAGTCCTTGGACCCTACTAGCGACCTCCCTGCCTAGGGGCGTAATACGACCTAGTTTTGACTATATTTACCACACATTTTTATAGTTCTCCCTAAAGATATTAGTTGCCCCAATTAAGGCTATTTACAAAATTTTCTTTTTATCTGCATCACTTAAAGGAAAAGATTAGTATAACTATTTACAAAATAATAATTATAAAAATAATATACAAGAATGAGCATAAAAGGAAATAAAATTTAAATTTTAGAATTTCAAGTGGCTAGCCCTTTTAAAAATATAGGCGTTCTCCAGTGGAGTTATCAAGTTGTCGAGCCTGAATTTTTTTCCATTTTCTCGGATTTATTTCTTTTAATTTGGTTTCTACCAAACCTTAACCCATCTGATGTAAACCCTTCACTAGGAATTAAAAGAAATTTTAATTTTTGAAAACATTTTGGAGTCGCCACCTAATCAAAATTGGGAAAAAAATTATAAGTTAGGATTGATGGGTTGGTTAACCCTAACTTAGCTATTAGTTTGCAAAAAATTCGATTTAGGACCAAATTTTATAAATAAAAAATTTTGGATTCGGAGGCTACCCTATTAAAGCCATATGGTTACCACTTAAAATTCAAAACTTAAGATTTATTCTTTTTTAATGCTAAAAAAAATTTATCAAATTTACACATCATGGTATTCATAATTTTATTTACAAATCTAGGAAAAAATTATTCTGTATATACAATTAACTAATTATTTCAATATTTATAAATGAATGCAATGGGACAAAAAATAATTTTTTCATATATTATATTTCCCCAAATGTGCTTACGTACCCACTAATCGAGTTCAGATAATACGTAGTCCTTTTTAAGAAACTTTAGTGGGTTGGTAATTTTTTATTTTTTTGAACTATTTCAATTTAAGTTCATTAAATCTTCAATTTTTATGAAAATGAGTTGTTACATGTATGGCCTCACATGTTATCAAGTTGATTTTTTTTTTTAACAAAGTAGGATATTCTATGTGCGAAGAGGGTTTTTTTTTTTATATATTATTATTATGAGTATAGGAAAGTATCCTTATATTCCTATTTCTAAAAAAAAAAAAAATCCTTTTTTCTATTTTTTTTACGGGAAAGAAGAAGAAAAAAAGAGAGAAAAAATTTATTTATTATTTTTATTTGGTTTGACAAAATCACATTCTTATTTTTTGTTTTATTTTTTTTAATTACATTCCTTTTTTGGTAAAAAAATTACATTCCTTTTAATATTTAAATAAAAAAATAAAAAATGAAACAATATTACATGATTTGCGTACGCGGGTCCGATTAGAGCGGGTTTGGGTCGGATTTGGATCAGACTGGGGTCAAATCTGGGTCAAACTGGCAATTGATTGGTGCAAGCTATTGGCGACAATCTGGTGGTTCTAGGTGGTCAAGGTCATGTCAGACAGGACAATCCAAGGATGGGAAGACTCCAAAGGTGGTGGTTTGTTTTGGATGTGGCTAGAAGTGGGTGGTTCAAGCTCCAAAAACTGGCGACCAATGGCGATGTTCTTCGAAGGTGGGTGGAAGGTTTTAGACAAAGGGAAAAGCTACTAGCTAAAGCTTTCACAACCCCTAAATCGAAATGTGGCCTTGTTTTACTCCGATTTGGCGTCTATTAGGAGTAATCGAAAAACAAAAAAACTAATCCTTGATCTTGAAATTTAAATTGAAGCTTGCTTGGAGTTTTTGCATGAATTGGATTGTTGTTGGTGATTGTGGATGGTTGTGGATGATTCTTGATGAATGAACGGAGAATTCAACCCCTTTTTATACTATTTAGGGGTTGAATTATGGGTTTGTTCGAAAGCTTGGTAGTTAGGTCGTGTGAGAATTTGAGCTTCTCGAACATTTATTTATGAATTTCGAGCTTCATAAGCTTTTGGAAGGATGACAATGAGCTCAGATATGAGCTTCTAAAAGCTAGATGGTAGGTCGAGATCAAAATTTGAAAATTTGTTTCACGTGTGAGAATGAGTTTTTCGCAAACTTTGGATCAAAAATTGAATGCCAAATCATGATCTTTAGAGCTGGTTTTTAATCCAAACTTGTAGTATCCCATGCCTTCTTCAAATCTCCTCTATCAATTTGGTGAAAATCAGAGCAGAAATGGGCCAAGATTGAGCTTGAAACAGCCGTGTCGTGTGAGAAAAACTAGTTGAGTTAGGGAAGAAGAAGACATGCATGTTGAATATGCACGGCAAGCATGGATGCGTGTATTACATGCACCTTTCTAAAAAAAAAATTCTTCCTTCGTGTGGATTCGAACTTAGGCATCTAATGTGCAATCATGTGTTCTTTCCAACAAAAAATTAGCCTTTGCTTTAGTTCATTTGAGATCACAACGTATAATTTACCCCTATTAATCACCTACAGACCCTACTATAGATAAAAACATATTATATATATTGATATATTAATCACCTAAAGACCCTAAAGTACATAAAAACATACAAATATTTATATTTAAATATCTTAATATAATATTCACATTGTATTATATCAATACTTAATAACAATAAGAAAAAGGAGAAAAATTTAAGAGATAATTTATGGACAAAGGAAGAGAATTTTTTTTTTCAATTTAGTATACATTTTTATTTAAAGATTTGAAAGATAGTGAAATGATAATTTTTTTTTTCGTTAGAATTTTGTTTCGGAATAAACCATTTAAAATGATTAAAGTGAAGGGATGATAACTATAAATCAAAACCACAAGAGTTCGACATTAGTTTGGCTGTAAATTCGTCAAAATTATATTGTGCCATCATAGGCACATGGAATTAAAGCCTTCTGTTCTCTTATAAAACATGTTTAATTAACATCTTTAACTCAAGTCTATATATTAAAGATCCTTTTTTTAAAAAAAAAAATCCACCAAAAGTCCTTCAACTTTTTGGGTTAAGGACCCAAAATCCTAATTTTTAAAATTTTGACAAATGTCAATTATCGAAAAAATATACATGGTTGTATATTTATTTATTTTTATTTTCAAAGTAATAAATGAAAAATAAAACATGTCACTTAGAGATGTTAAAATAAAAATCTTGGATGAAATAAGCGGTTCAATGTTGGGCTTCAAGCATAAAATATATACCTATATATATTATGATTAAAATTTTAATAATAGTCTTAGTGCTTGGGGATCAATCTTATGAAGCTAGGAGAATAATTATATTTATCCAATTATTGAAGATTTGTAAACATTTTAATTTTAATGGAATATCAAAGATGGTGCTTGCTTGCAAGGGATGGATTTTATGAAAGAGATGTATATATTTAATTTAAGATATCCTATTAATTTGAGGTGTTATTTTAGTTGGGTAAATATCATAGCTAGTAGCTAAATTTATCCATTTTTACTATTAATAACTAGAAATTAAAAAGTATCAATTTACTATTTATAAGTATTTCAAGTGACACACACTTTTATGTTGAAACTATTTTTAAATTGTGAAACTACCAGTAGGTGTACTGAGTGCTTGTGTAGTAATAAAACTGGTGAGAACCACGTCATGATCCACATGGAGCTAATTAACTAAATACTAGAATAAAATGACCTCCTCTAAGCTAAACAAAGATATCAAATTTTTGAGCTAAACTAAATGATCGACTTCTACTACTAAAAATTATAACTAATTTTAACATCGAAAATTACTGAGCACTGGAATAACTCTTGAACTCCTTCAAATCACAAGCGTGGGATTATGTAATGGTAAAAACATGATTTCTTTTCATTGTCTTACAATTCTAATTGGGTTTGTTCAATTGGATTTTAACTAAATTCACAAGAATTTACTTCCATTTTAGGTTGCAAAATTCTAATTATAGCATAAATATCCCTTTCAAGTAATCTATCTCAATTATTAGCTAAATAACATATTTCTCTCATAAATAATGTTACTCTAATTGAAATTATGATTTAAGCATATGTCCATGTCCTAAATCACAACTTCAAAGAACTGAATTCTAAGATTTAAACCAAATAGCAGGTGTTTGGGTCAATTTTGAAATCTTATTTTCTATTTCAATTGATCTTCAAATCCTTTCACATGTCTCAAATCCTAATTCATAAAAAAAATCCATAGATAGGTTCTTTATCTCATAAACATTGAAATAGAAATAATCAAAGTTCCAATTTAACAAAACCAATTATAAGAACAAATCAAATACTTAAGAAATCTATTAACGTATCACAAAATCCCACTTAGACAAATTAGCTCATACTCAAAAACGTACTTTCATTCATGATAATATTTTGAACACAAGCCATAACAATAGATAATGGAGAGATTACACCTGAAATATTGTTGGGTTATAGATCTAATTCATATGGGTCTAGAACCAAAGGGAGCCTAAATACATATTTGATATATATTTAGAAAATTTTGGAATCAAAGTAGGATGGGTTAGTACGCTTTGAATAAGGAGATCCTAAATATATGGTGATATATATTTTGAAGATTTTGAATCAAGATATCTTAAGTATTTATGATATACTTAGAAGAGGACTTGAAGATAAGGAGTTGTTTGTGCAAACAAACGATGAAATTGTTGTGTACTCTAGCAATTGAGAGGACAAGGCCGCCGACCTTCATTGAATCATAAGTGATTGCTCCAGAATGCCAAAGGTCAACACCTAAATCTAAAACCGCTAGCCTTTAATTAAATGTTGATAGCATTGAGTGTCTGTTGGTTTTCTTTGTGTTGTTGCATATATATTCTTCATATTGTCTTAAGATTTGCATGAAACAAGTGTGTGCCTCTTCTCAAGCCTAGATAGCGAGATTTAGAGAGAGAAAGCGAGAAAAGTGAGGAAACTCTAGATGGAGGAAATCTTGTTCCTGTTGTAATTCACTAATTTGTGGTGAAGAATTATGGGATCCTCTAAATAGATCTAGTAAAGAACAATTGTAATCCTATTATATCATTTATAGTGGAAAAATTTGAGCGCCGATCTCGTGGTTTTTCCTCAATTTGGGGTTTTCCACGTAAATCCTAGTGTCATTTTAATTTCCGTATTTTGATTTATATTTTGTTGATTGTTGATCACATTGGCAAGAGGAAAATATTAGATCTTTTCCTAACAAATATTAGAAATGTCTTCCTAATGATTTTGGGTCCAACTCCATCGTGAAAATTCATAATGAACAGTGCCAGAAGGTGAGGTTGAGTGAAGTGAGGTTAGGCGAAATGAGGTGAGGTGGATGGATGGAATGAGCATGAATGGAAAATGGAATGTGGAATGGTAGAGAATGAAAGCTAGATTCTAGATTATCGAAGGTAATGAATTGATTGCTGAGATGGAATGAATTGTCAAATAATGGATGATTTATGTGGAAAGGATGATGGGTATCTATATTGTATGAGATTTAGATTCTCTATTTTCAGATATAGTGAAAAGGAAAATTATATACGTGATGAGATGGAGTGGATAAGTGGAGTAGAATCCTTAATTGCAAAAAGAAAAGAAAACTACTGAATATTTACGAGGAAAGCAACAAAAATATAACAAGAAGTTGCTGGAATTCGTTTTGCCTAAACCAGCTCAGTTCAGTTAATTGAGCTTGAGCTTAGTGTTTGTTGATTTAGAATAGGTCTAGATCGCTGCTGCTGCACCAATCTGTTCAGACTTGGCATCTTGTTGCTTGGTTCTGGTCGTGTTCTGTCCGATGACTGGTCAATTGTGATGGTAGAACGACAGCTTGGATTTGTTGTCGAATTGGTCTGCTGCAACATCATCAGGCCGGTATGAACTTGTGGAGTGACTGCTCAGTAGTGTGAGTTAATCGGCATTGATGATTCAGCGTGCTGACACTCGACTGTGGACCTACTACTGCGTTGCTCGGACATATACTGTTGTGGATTCAGCTCAGCCTTGTGAAAGTGGAAGCTTGACATATCTTAGTGAATCCTGGTTTGGAGCTCAAATTGCATGATCAAACCAGGTCGGTGGACTACGGCAAACTTAGTATATCGTTGATCTGGACTTGTGAAGATGAGTTCACGATGTTTTGTGGAGGATCAGGTTATTAGTGCAACTATTGGTGAAGATCACCAACACATCTAGTTGGTACTCAATTGATGCTTGGACCTTGGCTAGTTCGGTACTAAGGAGCCATAACAGTTTGACTGGCATCATCGCTATTTGGAGTTCGCTGCTCAAGTAGCGTAGGAACACTCCAGTAGAGCTCCATAGGCTCTCAGTAGAAGTGTTGGGGCGCTTCGTGATAGGTCGGTGAGCGCTCTGAAATTAGGACAGGCATCTGACCTCTGTTTAATTTGATGCGGCTTGGTCTCTGCACTTTAGGCACTTAGATAGACTTCATGATGCAGTGTAGAAGCATTGAATAATAGAAATCAATAACTACGATTGATTTTAAAACGTGAACTTAATCACACAATTGCTAGGCAATTGCAACTTCAGAAAAAATCTTCTTAATTAAATATCAAATATGTCAAATATCAGTTGTCTTCAAAGACAAACCTAAAGGCCTATTTGTACTATTACATGAAAATCCTAAAAAGGTAAAGTAATAAATACAATATTGACTAATAATAAAGACAAATAATAAATACAAATCTATAGTAAATACAATTTAGACTAATAATAAATATAAATAAATCGTGTGACAACTGACAAAATAGGCTTGCTTAAAGGCTGGTCAAGGCAGACAGTATAGCTGGTCAAAACCGGCGGCGTAGTAGTAGCTTGTCATCCGCATCACTTCAGGTCAGTGACGCATCTTTGCTGCAACAATTGTCGGTGTCTCATGCTCATATCTAGCTATAATAGATTAGCTCGGTTGCTGCAATGAATCATTGTTGCTTGGCTCAGTTCCATCTAGACACTCTTGTGATAGCTCGGTCGGGTGCTTTCTTTAGCTCGAGTGTTTGGTCTTCTGTTGATGGCAGATTGGTTGAAGCTGCTCTTGTTTGTGCAGCTTGGTCCTAGTGGAGCTCGGTTGCTTGCTGCAGATCAGTTGTTGCTCGATAAGCTGCTCAGTGTGACAAGGACTGCTCGGCATAAGTACTATCTCAACCTGCTGGAATTTGACTTAACGCCTGGACTTCCGCAGTTTCAAATTTGAACTCTGCACAAACTATGACCATAAGAGCAAGGTCTAAAATTTGTGCCTCATAGGCAATTGTTCAAACCCATGTTACTTTTATCCAAGACGACTAATTCATTGCCAAGAAACTTCATTTAGTAACTTAATAGTCCTGTTTTTAATCCCTTTCTGACATATTTTACATAAGAAATTCCAATTCATGCAGTTTGATCAACTTAGACACAGTTTCTCCTTAAATGCATCACAATAGACATAAAATTGTGAGACAAATATGGGATAAATGTGTAGAAAAAACACATTTATCATCAAGTTTGCAATTTCTTTTTCAAAATAGATAATTGCAAGCATTAGTAAATCTCAAATTGTTAATTGTAGAATTTGGTATAGTCCAAGTAATTACATGTAAAAGTGGACAAAGTTTAAATATCAAATTAATATTTTTAAATTTTAGCTAATCTAATTCCTACAAACCCTATTTTTGAAATCCGTACCATTTTGTTTAAAGGCTTGCCCGTTTTGTTTTAAGGCTCCAGGTCATTTTGTTTTGAGGCTGGCCATTGTGTGTTTTTGTCAAGATTAAGGTCAATTTAGGTTGAGATAAATTCAAATAAACCAAATCAATTTGTAAACTAAACTAAATCGAATTGAAAATATGATTTGATTTTCTTTTTCAATTGAACTAATTCATAAATTTATTATTGGTATGAAAAGTAAGAAATCAAACCATTTAGAGATAAAAAGTAATATTTTGCTTATAATTAAGAAATTTCCTATGATATAACATGGTACTTAAGAGAATTATTAGTTTACATTTATTAAAATGCAAATTTGCTCAACTTTTATGACCATAATTTATAAATCATATAAAGAAGTTGACTTAAATTATATTTTATATGACAACTTTAAACATAAAATTAATTGTTAATGGGCATTTGAAACTTTTTCATTGCATGAACATATATTGACTTCGTTTACTCATATATGATTTAATGCAAACTATTGTTAAATAACTTTAGTACATTTAATATAAGATTACATGTCACGTAAGTATACTTTCATAAATTAAAAATACAAATCAATCCATAGACCAATATGAACCAAAATGAATTTGCCTATCTTTAGGTTTATGGTTAATTAAATTGTGTTTGATAGATAGTATCAATTATATTAGTTAGAAAAGTTGCCGGTGATTCAACATTGTATATGTCTGTATGTAGTATTGTCACGCCTCGAAACAAAGTCCAGGCATACCCAGCCTATCCATGCATAATAGTTAAGCATTACACACAAGCCTACCCAAAAATATCGTTTATTATGATCGTTTGCTTACCAGTTTTAACCTTTGAAATCATATAATTTGATTTTTGCAAATAATTGGAATGGTAATAGAAACTAAAATTTCATGATTACATTTCTAAAAGCTATTCTTTTTTGAGTAGATCATTACATATATTTATAACTTAGTACTAAAGTTGGTACTTCAAAAACGAATAGAAAGTATCTAGTCTCTCAAAATACCATAAAGAGTTTGATATATTATTTTATAGATCATGGGCTTACAGATAAGCCCTTAACAAAATATAAACTCCAAAAATAAGATTTAAAGTCTCATCAAAACATAAAACACCATGCCTAGAAGTCCTTATTGTCCTACTCATCCAGAAATTCCTCAACATCTGTGCCATATCCCTAGTGGTCATAAGAGTCATCATCTAGTTCATCAACTCTTGAAGGAGAAAGAGTGAGCCAAAGCTTAGTACTATAGTAACACAAGCACATACATGATGAACACACAATCTTAATCTAATGCATTGTAGTAATCCATAAGTTATTTCTTAAATTTTAAGTGTAACAAAACAATAATAGAGCACTCACACTACGAACAACACACTATAGAAACCTAAGGGTCCTAAGTAGAAGCAACTGCTCAAGAGGTTTATATAGGCAGCTTGAATACTTATATTTCTTATAAGACTTCTACAATAATAGCTTCATTTAGAATTTACAGCTGTTATGCATCTTGATTTATCTTAATCCATAATATTAGTTAGCTCAACTAGTCCCATAAATGTGAACTAAATTATATTATTTCTCGTTAAGTTTAAGTAAACGTTATCTCGATACTATTTATCCTATTAGCCATCCGTTGAGCTACTAATGATTATCTTTAGCAAAGATATGGGTGATTTAAGCACCAAACTACCATGTAGGCATCAATTAGAAAGGTTATCGCTCATCGGACCAGATTCAATGACAATACACAAACATCAAACAATTAGTGGTCATCTTTAAATATTAGTTGATTTAAGATATCTATCCTAGCACACATCATACAAGTTACCGTGTACATGAATAGATACTTGTTGTATCTTGCAATAAGTCAGAGGATAGGTATAATCAAGTAAAGGGACCTGTTTATAAAAAAATTATCTCCTATTAGACTCAAGTATCAATCTACTCTTATATGTTAAGTCCACATTTAATTACTCAATTTAAATAAGATCTTATGCAAATACTTGAACTTAGTATTCATGTATACGTACATATTTATTTATTATTTATATATACACAAAGGAGCTATCATGGCAGTGAGGGAGACTGTGATGCTAATCGTGGGTAAGATTATGCCCATGATAAAGGCTGCAATTTGTATCACAAGTTCCATCACACTCGTGATGAAGGACAACAAAAAGATTAAAGGAGATCACACCTTTGATCATAGCCATTAGGAGGGGTACTTGCAAAAACACAAGATACAGAGATGGTAATGGATGCTATAACACCCGTTATGGTTATCATGAGATGTATCACACCCATTATCACCTAAATTTTGCTAAATAGTGATTATCATAGGATGAATAACGCCCATGATCATTGTTAAAATCCAAATCACGCCTGTGATGGATGCCTTGTACTTTAATGTTTTTCCTTTGTCCATTTTCCTTGAACTTATCTTGCTTGCTACTTTTATTTTAAGTCACAATCATAGAATAAGTATCCCGACAAACTTTTATTCTTGAATATATAACAATCTTATACACAACATTTTACCAAATTTTCATAAGTCATCCCATCATACATTTATTTCAACATATATATTTATATGTCATTAATTTATCAATATCATTAAAAGTTCTACTTATATTTAGTGCTAATTTCATCAAGCATATCTTTAAAACAATTAATTAAAGGAATCAACCATGCTTTCTTATTTAGTAATAACTATCAACTAATTCTTCACTTTCTTACTCCTTAGTTTGATAAAGCTTACTCGAATTTAATTTTCAATTTCAATCTTGTCATCTATCTCAAATTTTCACCTAAGATCCTATGTGTTGAGATTTGGAGAGGGATTTGTGTGTTGAAAATTTAGAAGTGTTGAAGAGAGAAATGAGAGAGAATTAGAAAATAAAGAAAGATAGAGGCAGCTAGCAGAAGAAATAAAAAGGAAATGAAAGTAAAAGGGGAATTAGGGTTTTCCAAAGAAATCAAGTAGGCTCATGGCTTGGATTTGTGCTTGGGTTGGCTTTGGCTTTATAGATAATGGGCTTAGGAATTTGAAATAGTTAGGTAAAAGAAAGAAAAATTTTTAGGAAATAGAAATTTAATTTAAGAATTCAATTTGGAGGAATCTATTTTAAAAAAGAAAATTTCTTGGAATGAAGTATGATGCAAGTTCTTACTAATTTAGGTATTGAAATTTAGGAATCTAAGTTCATATAAAAAATTTGAAGTAAAGTGGATAATTAAACAAATTAAAATGAAGTACTGGATTGTTGAATCTCTATTATCAATTAATTCATTATAAAAGTTATTATTGTACTCATCTACTAAATCACATTCTAATATAGATGCAATTCTATCAACTAGATTATCAACTACCAATTTCTATATTGGGTAACCAATACTATTAGTCTAATTAAGCAAGGAATTTGAAGTATTTGAAGTATTTTGTAAAGCGCTCACCAATTTGGGATTTTTATAACAGGTCAAAATGATGACATTAATCTGCAGAATTATATAGAATATGACTTATACATTGTTGGAGGATCTGGCGTTAGTTATCTCTAGCATGACTATTAAGACAGAAATTTTAGCTTATGCTTTAATATATGGAATCTCAGTTCAATTTGAAAATTTTTATTATGTTGTGGATTTGTGTTGTTAATAGATATTGTAAAATTAATTTATTGAAAAATATGAGAGTTATTGGAGAATTTATGTAATTATGATTGTTCAATAGGTTTTAGAGCCTTTCATGTTTATACTTTGGTACGGGCATATGACATAGCTTGTAATAGCCTTATCTTGGGGCATACAATTTTAGGTGATATCAGAGCCTAGTTTAATGAACCACTTTGGATTTTTAAGTTGATAATTTGTTGGATTATGAGCTGAGAAATGCGGTTAACGATGGGTTTTGTTATGACTCCTGGTTATGGTCATGATGTTGATGATAATGCGTATGTGATTGGTGCTTTTTGTTCTATAATTACCTTGGAGATTTTGGTAATATCATATAGATTTATCTAGAATCACTAGAAAATGTTAAGGAGAAACCATGCCCCTTCCTTTCCTATTGTTGATAATCACTAGGGGTAAAATCTTGAGGAAAACCTTTCTACTTAACTGCGTCGCTACCCTATGTTGAGAATCGTTAATTGATAAGCTTGGTCAATGATTTGATTGGACTAGTGCAATAATGGCAACAATAGATGCAACATAATATGTAGGTAATGCAAACAAATGTTGAGTTATTAGGGTAGAATAAGAATGACTTTTGATATATGATTAGCTATGGGTAAGTTTGCCCAAGACATGAACAGACATCTTAGATAAAAGAGATAATTACGTTAAAAGATATTAATATTTCAAGTGGTTAAAAAGAGATATCAATACTTTGTAAAATAAAATCAAATGAGATATTTGCAAAGTTCACATATCAACTTTTTGATTAGTTTTCAACTATCCTAAATTTTCATTAATGGTCAATTATTGATACGTTATTTGACTCACTTTATAAAACATTAATATCTCTTTTTTAATTACTTGAAATATTGATACTTCAAATGAATTTATTCTCAAACATTGATTTATCTTTTGAACTACTTAAAACGTTGATACATTAAATGAACTTGTCTTCAAACACTGATGCTTTTTTACTCTAGATAAAAAAAAGTCTTATTAGGTATATTTGTTACTTATGAGAAATTTTTGTTTTCCCCTTAATGGTAATTTGGTCATATGGTGAGGCCAATCACTAAAACCCTTACATGGTCTCAGCTAAGAGAATCTGCATAGCTTGTTTGTGCTTGGTTTGTGTTGATGTTATGGTTGTTTGCTCGATTGTGTATGTGCGTAACTACATGGTATATTTAGATAATGACACATAATTGTCCCATTGCTTAGTTAGGCCTCTGATTGTGGTATGTACGAAGAAATGCATAATATGTTTTGTGTTATATATGCATATTTTATATACTAATGATATAGTTATGTCCCATTACACGAATAATGCTTAGTATTGTTTTATGGTCATTTATGACATAACATGGCACATAAAGGATCTATACTTGGTGTTTTCTACGAAATCGAACGAAGGCCATAACTTTGAAAGCATTATTTATGTAATTGGACACAACATGACATTTCAGTACCTCAACAACTTCACCCAATTGGCCATTTTAGCTTCCTCCATTATCGTTGACCTTTGATAGCCGAACAACATGCCGCAAGTAATTCCCAGGGGATTGCACTAGACGTCCAATGAAAAAGATAACAACCTTCCAACTTCCTGTTGGATCCTTAATCCAACATTGATTTTATATGTGAAATAATTATGTGTTATGGGTTATCACATTAAGTTAAGCTCAATTAAAAGTGATCAATAAGATTTGTGTATTTGGGCTTTAATGTATCTATGATCATTTTATGTGTAGAAACTTTACAGGTAATTTCTATTTTTTATGATAGGCTAAAATGGAAATACAAAAAAAAAAAAAAAATGGAGTTATCTCTATAAATAGTGGTTATGGATACATACAATATTTTTCTAGTCTCTTCTGAATCCCATCATCAAAGAGTGCAGAGAGAAGACTAAAAGGATCTCTTAAGGAAAACGTGTTGATCTGGATGGCCAACCGCATGGCTCTAAAGTCATTGATTGCTATGGATTCAAGTACACTTCCGCTTATTTTGTTTAATTCTTAATGAACAAACATGAACGATCTAGGGTTTTATATGTGATGGTTTTCACAAAAGGTTAATATGATATTAGAGCATAGATGTTTGATCATTAGAAATTTCTCTTGTAATTTATATATACAAATATAGGTTGTTGCTTTCCCTATTTTTTTTTTTTTTAAGGTTTAAGGCTTTAAGAAGATAAAGTGAAAGATTAAAATCTCACCAAATTCTACCGGTGAATCAAGATCTTTTGTTATATTTACATATATATATATATATATATATATATTACGGAACAAGGAAGTTGAAAAGCGATTTTTCATGCTGCCTGCGATCAAAATAAAGATTCCTTTTTGTTTCCATAATCGACAAAATATACATGAATATGATATATATATTTATATGAAGAATATTTAATCACGGTTCTTCGAGGTTAGGTTTCAAGGAATTCAGAGGGTTGCATGTGAAATCTTGTTCATGTCTTTTGGAATATCTTCTCCCTTAATTTAAATCCTTATCGCACATGTCTGTTATAAAATTACTGTCAGTGTGAAATGACGTTCAAGTCTTTTGGAATTCCATCGCATTTAATTTAAATCCTTACGGTTATGCTTTGACGAATTGAATGAAATGATATTGGCTATTTAATATTATATGTGAATCTTGATTTAATATTAAAAATTTGTTTTGGAATTTGATGTCAACGACCATTGAATATTAAAAGAATGGCAACTCTTTTGGATCATATTTAGGCATGGATTCTTAGACTCGATAAGTTTTGACCAAAATTAAAGTTGATTAATCGTGATTTGATTAAAAGTGTAAAATAATTTTAAATTTGAATATTTGTATGTTTATATATATTTTGAGATGAATTAATTGAAACAACATACCACCAAAGGGGTCCCTCTTGTGGAAATTAATTTGTATTAAAATATAAAAGGTTGTGTGCTAGCAACTTATATGATTATTTGACTAGCCCAAAGGAAGGTTAATGTTTAATAGAATCACATAAACATGTGACAATTATTTGGTTTTACATGTGAATAATAAATCGGCACAAAGAAAGATTTATTGTTTGATATGTTCTTATTGCCCGTGTTTGATTACTACACCAAGATACCACTTAGTAGTTAATGTTTCGTCTAAAGATGAAATATTAATGGACTGCTCAAGATCTTGAGATGGGGTTTACCTTTATTAAAATTTATTATTATTATTGTTTTGAGACTTATGTGAGCGTTTTTATTTATTTGTTGTTCTCATTCAACTATGAATAATCCTGCCAATATTACTGCCTTAATGGCACTAACTTCAAGTCATAGAAAGAGAATCTCTTGATAGTACTTAGAGTCATGGATCTCGACCTTGCGTTAAGGATTGATTCTCCTTCACCTCTTATTGATAAGAGTACCTTTGATGACAAGAGGGAGATGGAAAGTTGGAAGAAATCAAACTGCATGTGTATGATAATCATGAAGAAGGCCACTCCAGAAGCATACAAAGGCACGATATCTGAAAAGATAACTAAGGCTAAGGAGTTCCTTGATGAAATTGAGAAAAGGTTTGGCAAGAATGAAAAGGCAGAAATAAGTATACTTTTGACAAACATAATCTCAATGAAGTATAAGCGTAAGGGTAGTATTAGGGAGTACATCATGGAAATGTCTCATCTTGCTTCCAAATTTAGAGCACTTAAACTAGACCTCACAGAGGACTTGCTAGTAGATTTGGTTTTGATATCTCTTCCGGCACAATTTAGCCAGTTTAAAGTGAGCTATAATTGTCAAAAAGAGAACTGGTCTCTAAATGAGTTCATCTCACACTGTGTTAAAAAGAAGAAAGGCTAAAGCAAGATAAGATTAAGAGTGCTCACCTAGTCTCGACCCCTAAGAATAAGAACAAGGATAACAAAAGGAAAAGGATAAAGAAGTTGCAAATATAGAGCCTCAAAAGCAACAACCAAAGAAGTCGGATCCACCGGATGGTAATGGTTGTCACTTATGTGGAGCTGTAGGGCATTACAAGAAGCAATGCACCAATTATAATGGTTCGTGTGCAAAGAAATGGTGCTTCTTAATTGGTTTGTTATGAGGTTAATTTAACTTCGGTACCTGTACACACTTAGTGGATAGATTTTGTGCAACAACTCACATCAGTATGTCTATGCAGGGTTGCCTCCATTGCTGAAAGCCAAGTGATGGTGAAAGATACATCTATGTAGGCGATGGCAAGATAGTTGAAGTTGAAGCAATTGGAAAAAAGATTATTATTAAAAACTAGATTTTATTTGGATCTTGATGAAACTTTTATTGTACCGTCATTTAGATGGAATTTGATTTCTGTTCCTATTTTGGACAAATTTGGTTACTCTTGTTCATTTGCAAATAAGAAATTTAGTTTTTTTCATGATTCAAAATAGTTGGATCTAGTTCTTTATCTGTTCATGATAATCTTTATTTGATCGATATCATTGCTTCATTTAATGAATCCCTGCAAGTAAGTACACGAGGTATAAAGAGAAAATTAACCAATGAGAATTCAGCTATTCCATGGCACAGGAGATTAAGTCATATCTCCAGAAGGAGAATGGAGAGACTTGTGTGAGATGAAATTCTAAACCCCTTAGATTTTACAGATTTTGATGATTGTATTAATTGTATAAAGGGGAAACAAACCAATAAAAGGAGATTTGAAGCCAACAAGACTTTAGACGTCTTAGAACTTATACATATAGATATTTGTGGACCGTTCTCTTGGAAGGGTCAACAGTATTTTATAACATTCATAGACAATTTCTTGCAATACGGCTATCTATATCTCATTCATGAAAAGTCACAGTCTTTGGACATGTTCAAAAATTATAAGGCTGAAGTTGAGAACCAACTCAACAAAAGGATTAAAAGCATTAGATCTGATCGTGGTGGCAATACTATGGCAGATGATGGTTCAAGTGAACAATGTCTAGGACCTTTTGCTAACTTCCTAGAGGATGCGGTATCATCCCATAGTACACCATGCCGGGTTCACCCACTATGAATGGTGTTGCTGAAAGACGAAACAGGATGCTTAAGGACATGGTGAGGAGTATGATTTGTCACTCCACCTTACATGAATCACTCTAGGGAGAAGCACTTAAGATTGCAGCATATATCCTTAATAGGTTCCAACTAAAGCAACTAACAAAACCCCATATGAGCTTTAGATGGGTAAGAAGCTTAGTTTAAAGCATTTACATGTGTGAGGATGTCCAGCTGAGGCACGGCCTTATAAGCCTAATGAAAAGAAACTGGACTCAAGAATGGTGAGTTGCTATTTTGTTGAGTACTTTGAAAGATCGAGGGATTACAAGTTTTATGATCCCACAACTAAGTCGATATTTGAGTCAGGAAATGCTCGGTTCTTTAAGGATGTTGAGTTTGTGGGGAGACATAACATTAGAAACATTGTCTTTGAAGAGGAATATGTTGATATTCCCATATATGTTATTGAATTTGGTCAAGATTCTGTTCCTGATCTTGTTCAAGACACAATAAACTTAGACAATGGTGGAGATCCTTTTCAAGAGACTGTTCTAGAAGAGTAACCTCTACCAACTTAAGAACCCATGCCATTAAGGAGGTCCACTAGATCAAGAAGAAGTGCGATGCTAGATGATTACATCGTATTTCTTCAAGAACATGAGGTTGACATTGGAATGATGGAAGATGATCCGATCAACTTCCATTAAGCTATTGAAAGTTCTAACTCTCATAAGTGGATTGATGCCATGAATGAAGAGATAAAGTCTGTGAAGGACAATGATGTTTGGGATCTTGTCCCATTGCCAGAAAGTACGAAGCCTATTGGTTGCAAATGGATATTTAAGACCAAGATGGATTTGAAAGGTAATGTGGAGAGGTACAAGGCTCATCTCATTGCAAGAGGCTTTACGCAGAAAGAAGGCATTGACTATAAAGAGACTTTCTCATCGGTTTCTTCGAAAGACTTTTTTAGGATCATAATGGCATCAGTGGCACATTTCAATCTTTAGTTACATCAGATGGATGTAAAGACCGCCTTTGTCAATGGTGACGTTGATGAGATGATCTATATGGTACAACCAGAAAACTTTGTGTCGAGAGATCCAAAGAATATGATTTGTTATCTTAAGAAATCTATCTATGGACTTAAGCAAGCATCTTGACAATGGTATTTTAAATTTCATCAAGTGATCATCTTGTTTGGTTTTGAGATGAATTTGGTTGATGATTGTATATACCATAAGTTCTGTGGGCGCAAGCACATTTCTTGGTCTTATACATTTGATATTTTGCTTGCCAGCAACGATATAGGCTTATTGCATAAAACCAAGAGATTTCTAGCTAAGAATTTTGAGATGAAAGATCTTGGTGATGCTTCTTTTGTGTTAAGAATATAAATACACCGAGATCGCTCTCAAGGTATTCTTGGATTATCATAAAAGGGCTATATCGAAAAGGTACTCAAAAGATATGGCATGTAAGATTGCAGACCAAGTGATACCTTAATGACTGAGGGAGACAAATTTAGTCTTAGTCAGCGCCCTAAGGATGATTTTCAGGAAAAAGAAATGCAAAAGATTCCTCATGCATTAGTAGTAAGGAGTTTAATGTATGCTCAGGTTTATACATGTTGAAATATTATGTACATTATAGGAATGTTGGGCAGATACTTAAGTAATCCAGGATTAGACCATTGGAAAGTAGCTAAATGAGTCTTGCGGTACTTACAGAGAACAAAAGATTACATGCTCACTTATCGGAAGTTAGATCAGATCGAGATCGTTGGGTATACTGATTTTGATTTTGCTGGATGCTAAGATAGTATGCAATCTACATCAGCCTAGCTGGCGGATCTATCTCCTAGAAGAGTATAAAACAATCTCTTGTTACCTCTTCTACAATAGAAGCAGAATTTATAACATGTTATAAGGCGTCAAATCATGGAATATGGTTGCGGAATTTTGTCATAAGGTTACGCATTGTGGATATTGTTAATAGACCACTTAAATTATATTTTGATAATAAGTCAATAGTTCTATATTTCAAAAACAATAGGAGCTCGACGAAGTCAAAGCATATAAACATCAAGTTCCTAGTTGTAAAAGAAAAATTTCATAGTAGACAGTTATCCATAGAGCATATAGGAACAAACTCTATGATTGCGGATCTACTTATTAAAGGAGTGCAACCCAAGATGTTTCATGAGCACATTGCTCATATGGGTGTCATGTCCTTTGGTGATATTCAGTTTTAGTGGGAGTTTGTTGTTTTAAATGCTTTTATGTTATAGACAAACCTTAATTAGTTGTTTTTAGTTTATTACGTTATAAGGATATTTTCCGCATAAATAAAGTATTTTTGTTTGCTTACAATCTGATTTTGATTTATGGTTTGATCTCACTAAGGTTTATGATGGACTAGTAGGAAATAAACATGTTAAGATCACATTGCATAGAATTTCCTTACTACACATCCATATCATGAACCATGTCATTTAGTTGTGTTGACATTGTGACCATTGATGGGTCAAGTTACGATAAATGTAATGAATATCGCTTTGATCCTATGTTGATATGGTTGATGGACTGGATTGGTTACAGATATATTTTGGTCATAACTGCAAATTTGAGCTCATATGGTTGTCTTTTAGCAAAATATAATTATTTGGTTACACATATAGTCCAAGTGGGAGATTGTTGGATCCTTAATCCAATGTTGGCCTTATATGTGAAATAATTATGTGTTATAGGCTGTCACATTAAGTTAAGCTCAATCAAAAGTGATCAATAAAATTTGGGATTTAATGTATCTAATAAGATAGATCTTTTTATACGTAGAGACCTTATGGGTGATTTTTATTTTTATGATAGGTTAAAATAGAAATACCAAAAGATAACATGGAGTTATCTCTATAAAAAGTTGTTATGGTCCTCAGGTCACACGTACAATATTTTTTCTAGTCTCTTATGAATCCCATCATCAGAGAGTATAGAAAGAAAACTAAAAGGATCTCTCAAGAAAAACATGTTGATCTGGAAGGCTAACCGCGCGACTCTAAAGTCATTGATTGCTATGGATTCGAGTACGCTTCCGCTTATTTTGTTTAATTCTTAATGAACAAACATAAATGATCTAGAATTTTATATGTGATGGTTTTCACAAAAGGTTAATTTGGATCTAACAATTCCAAGATTGTTATGCAAAAAGATACACGGAAAGAGAAAGAGAAGAAAAGAAAAGAAAGAAAAAAAACTCCGAATGCTTTTGCATTGATTCTCGTCAATCACAAAGCCTTCTATTAACTTGAGCATCTGACTGTTGGCTTGGGGGATGTCGAACCATCCTCAACTCTCCCCATAGCTCACGTGCGTTCTTTTTCCATGCCAATATATGAGAGATCCACTATCAGGGACCACATATTCGTCACCAAGAATCACACGACACCATTTTTGCTTGATGACATCTTAAGCAATCTTTCCTGAATGAAATAGCTTATACATATAACTAATATGAAAACAAGGCAGATTTCTTGTTGTACTTAAATAAAAAAAAAAAAGTAAAATTTAAAACAGTACTTGACAAATTAACAAAATATTTAAATTAAACATTACTACAAAGATATTGCAAATGATTCCACACTAGCTTGTTTATAAGTACATTCTTTACAAATTAAAATTATTAATAGGAACGTACTTTTATTCTTAGATATTTAAAGTAAACATTACTGCAAAGATATTAACAAGATTCTACACTAACTAATTCATAAGCATCTTCTTTGTGAACTAATGTTATTGATAGAAATGTGCTTCTATACTTTCTGAATAAAAGGAGACTATGCATCATTGTATAACACTAGCTTGATTGCCTCAAGAGTTGTCTCCCCCTATCAGTTTATGGGATGGAGTTTCACTGATTTGCATTATCGAGGGATGAAGTTGCTCTGATTTGCATCGCTTGCTTTAGTGGCGCAGACACGAGAGCTATAATAGCAGGTTTCGCCACTTCATTGATCTTAATAATGACCAAAAACAAGAATCGGTAGAGAACCACCATTCCCATCAGTATGGCTAGATCAACCCACTTGGAATATGTCATATCCACTTGCCATATTTGCCTTAAAATTTGATCACCACTAATGTTAGTTGTTCCTCCATGTTGACTTGGAAAACTTGATCCCTCAAACTCATTCTTGTACATTCCTTCGTAAGCGTATCTATGGAAGGAAATATAGTATAAAGGGTACCTCCAAAAAGGTTTTGGAAGATCATTTGGTAGTCTAAAAAATCCACCACCTAACATCATGAAACCTTGAATTCCTGCTCCGGCAATGATGCCCATTAGGAAGTTTGGGACAAGGCTAGCCACAATCATCATTTGACTCTCAACTAGCATCATGCACGCAAACAAAACTAAAGTAAAGTAGAGGAAGTGCTCAAATCCGCTGTGAAGTCCAGGTAGAAAGTATGCAATCGCTCCAGGAACTATGGAAATCAACACCAGATATGAAACAGATGAGAACGTGTTGCTAAGGACGAATGCTGTAACTCCATAATGTCCGTTTAGTCTTTCTCTTGTGAACACCTGATGATTATTGAAAGAAAGTATAAAATAAATCATCAGCACCCTTTTAGAAGATAAATAATGTTTGAAAAGAACAATAAGATTTATTAGCTTTGTAACCACTTGATTCAAAAACTCAAATCTAATACAAGTGGTTTGCTTAAATATACTTTGATTAATATTGTTTATCATTCATGGCTTAAGATTTTGATTGAAGGACAACGACTTGACCATTTAATTACGTAGAAGTAAAAGGAGTACCACTTCCCTCAAGCTAGCCGTTAACTTGGAGTCCATGATAAATTTTAAATCTATAACTAGTTTATTTAAAAACTCCTTTATGAATTATATTTTTTTCCCTTTATTTTATTTGTATATCATATGTATTTATTTTGTATCTACTATACACACACATACAAGCAGATGACGCATCAGTGTATGCAAATAAAATAACCCAATATATATAAATTAAATAGATATATTATTTTGGAAGAGAACAACCTTAATTAGTCCTAGAAATTATGAAATTAATTACAAATTATAATTACAATTGTATTTTCCACAGTTAATTTTTCTATGTTGGGTAACTGTCGTACATAAATATGGTATCAGAGCTTTAGATTGATATATAAAGATACTTGCTTATGCTAAAAAAAAAAGACTGTCCATTCAATCCATATTTAATTCTATTCAAACGCTATTTAATTTTATGGTTTCAAGGATACAAAAAATATTTTATGTTAAAAAAAAGAAAAAGACTATGTCTATTTAATCCCTATTTAATTCTATTCAAATCCTATTTGATTTCATGATTTCAGGGATACCAAAAATATTTTACGCAGAAAAAACTATGTCCATTCAATCCCTATTTAATTCTATTCAAACACTATTTAATTTTATGATTTCAAGGATACAAAAAAATATGTTACGCCCATATGCTAAAAAAGGAAAAGACTATGTATATTCAACATTTATTTAATTATATTAAAACCCTATTTAATTTTCATGATTTTAGGTATACAAAAAAATATTTTTATGTCCATATGCTAAAAAAATTTACACTAAAAATATTTACATTAGAGATACCAATGGGGGTGGTTTTGCTTTAATAGTGTAGATATATAAATATTACATCTAATGTTTGGAAAATCATATGATTTGTATTTTATCTAATTTTGTTTCAAAGCTAATGTTTGGTAATTGTTCTGTTCTTTTTTTTCCCTATATATACCTACACATATATATCTTGTGGTAAATATAGTGGTTAAGGCGTTGAGGAATGGGAGATAGGGTAAAAGTTGGCATATTTTAAGGGAAAATATTAAGAAATATATTGTATTCATTGGGAGAAAAGATGTCAGGTGTTATGATTTTTTTTTTCTTTTTAAACTAAAAATATAGGATATATAAAAATTCATTTTTATTAATGCTTGTTAGAATTTGTTTTATGATAGCGGTAAAGAAGTAACCTAAGAAAAAAAGCAAAGGAAGATGAAATTAAAAAGTCTATTAGATGTGGCGTATCTTTTTTTTTTTTTTTTAATTTTTAGACCATTACAACATCGAATGTGGAATTGGAACGTGGTCCATCATACTTTATAAATCAATGGCTACAATACTATTAGTAGATGTGGTATAATTTTTAATTTAATGGTTATAAAGAACACATGAAATAGAGATTATACCTTCATCTCCTCTACAAAAGAAGGAAATCCACCAATTGCCATAAATGTTAGGTAAGTAGCTACAAACATAATCATACCTCCTCTAGCCTGGAAAAAAAAAAAAAAAGTAAGGAAGAAAGGCTTTCTCAAATTTCATTAGCATGGTCATAATTCAAAATTTTGATTTGTCATCCAATAAAGCTAACCTGGATTGATCCGTATGTAGATCCAATGTCATAGTATATGGATCCTAAGCCAAATGCTAGAATTATATAGATAACTAAGCGCAACCAGTAATACCCCCAATCTCGACACATGTTCAGAGAAGATCTTCTTGTAAGTACGGAACATTGAGTGATGAAACTAGCTCGGCTTCTCTCCTTTATAGATTCCTCATGATGCTGTAAAGAATTTTACAAAAGCATGAAGTTAATATATATAATAGAATTTTATAGTAAATTTAACCTAACATAGATCTACAATTTTAAGCCCATTTGGTTTTATATATACTTGCTAACATTAAAGAAAGAGTGAAAAATCAATCGCAGCCATTACCTTTCTACAAATTTTGGCTATGTGTTGTTGAACTTCTTCATGAATGGTAGATGAATGGTATGACATCACAAGAGCATTAATCGCCTCCTCTACTCGCGTAATTCCACCTTGACCTTGTTCTATGTCCTGATGTGTGTTTTCAATTAGATGAGAACATTTTAAACCAATAATGTGTAGTGACCAATGTTACCAAACCCAGTTCGTTCAAAAAAAAAAAAAAAAAAAAAAAAACAGTTCAAAGCATAACGCGAACATGTTAGATGTCATGGGTTAATAGATAAAATCAATTTGAACCATAAGTTAAATTATGGTTGAATCGACTTATTCCTAAGAAGAGGTTAGGTTCAATAGGGTTAAACCAAGTGGATCAATCAAGATTTGGCAACATATGCAGTGACTATTACTATGTTGATAAATCTATCTTACCTCTTCAAAGTCCTTGTTTATTGTTTTAGGAAATGATCGGATGGATTTTGGAGAGACGGGCAAGGAAAGCCATTCAAAGCAAAAAACTGCATTTAAATGAGCCAACAATCATTAGACAATTGATAATCAACAAATTTCCTTATGACATTATCACATTGGAAACTCTGTATAGTACTTACATGGTTTGCCTCAGAAGTTGGTCCAAAGTACACTGTTCGACCAGATGAGAGAAGGCAAAGATTGTGAAAAAGTTGGAAAACTTCACTACTTGGCTGATGAATCGAGGCAATGATAGTTCTTCCAACACCATCCCTTTGATCCAAACTAGCTATTCTACTCATAACATAGTAGGAAGAAGCACTATCAAGTCCACTTGTTGGTTCATCGAGAAAGAGCAGTTTTGGGCGAGTGAGGATCTCAAGGCAAATGCTTAATCTCCTCTTTTGCCCACCACTTAGCCCCTTTGATCCCCAACCTCCTATCCTAGTATTAATAGCATCTTGTAGCCCCATTTCCTTGATTGTTGCATCTGCTCTTTCCATCTTCTCAAGTTTTGTCATGCAGCTTGGCAACTGAAGTTGAGCTGAGTAATACACAGCTTCTTTGACAGTTAATGTTGTGATCAACGTGTCATCTTGCATCACATAAGCCTGTGAAATTATGATAATTTAAGTGTATAAAAGGCAACAAGATGCATACCATGATTTACCTTGGAAAACCCTACTACTTGATAAAAGATGATGGGGAAGAAAAAATGAGAGCAACTCATAATAGTAAAAGTATGACTTTGGTGAGTATTAAATGTCACGTATAATATAGATGTGATGTACAACTACCAATAATTTTCTATCACGTAGCTATATATGATAGTTACTTACTACTAACTCATCAATATATTAAAATATAATTGGTGTTACTCACTACTTATACATACATATGGTGTGTACTTCTCATTGAATATTTTTTCCAAAAGGAAGAGGGAACTACAACAAGACAATTACAATAATTCTCTAACTACTCACATATCCTTGTTTAAAATTTGATGGAATCTCAAAAGTAAATTTAACCATTCAAATATCATCATGCAAATCCTTTAGTGTTAATGTCACAAATAGTACTAGAAATGTGATAAAATATGCAATTATATTTAAAATTTGAATGATAATTTAATTATATCTAAGCTTTTAAATTAATCAATTGAGTACCTAAAAGAACTTTTATACACACAATAATACTTCAATTAAGTTCCTTTGAGGTACCAAATTGATCAATAACAAAATTTCAAGTATTAAATTGATTAATTTTAAAATTTAAGTACTAAATTGATCTATTTCAAAGCAAAGATACCTTATCGCATATTTTACCAAAATTCAAGTACAATTTATGACAATATCCCAATCTTTTAAAATCCCTACTTATAAACCCAAAGAGCAAATAAACACAATTATGAAAAAACAAGGGACAAGAGGGGACATTGAACAAAGTGTTGTGTAGGAGATTGTTATTGATTTTTGCAATGTTTCTTATGAAAAATAGGGCTATTGTCATGAATGGTATTAAAATTTGACAAAATATGTAATTAGATACCTAAACTTTGAAATTAATCAATTTAGTATCATAACTTTGAAATTGATGAATTTAATATTTAAAAAAACTTTTTGTACATACCAATATTACCTCTATTAAGTTTTTTCCGGTATTAAAATTCAAAGTTTTTCAAGTAATAATTCTGTCAAGTTCAAAGTGTAGGTACTTAATTGATTAATTTCAAAGTTTAAGTACCATTTGTGACATTATCCTGAAAAATACAACACGTTCATCAAGCTTAAACATTGTTGGGAAATGGTCTAATTGAATAAGCCGTGCAAATACTGATTTTTTTATTTATTTTACTTACTGAAGTTCCATAAGCCAGAGTTTGTTTCCGTCCATTTACTAGGATTTCTCCCGATTGTCTTGTGTTCGAACTTAATCTTCCTGCAAAATCAATCCAAGGTTTTAAGTTCCATAAAAGATGTTTTATGCTATCAACTACATTCTCTGTGCACATTGACACAAACTTAACTTTAAGATCACATTCCAACATTCTCAATTTATTCATGTTTTCGTTGCCAAATTTGGAAATACTTTTGGATTGTAAATCCCACATGGTAGATGACACAGTTTGGGGTCATACTTTTGAGACATACAATCTAACTATCATATATATATATATATATATATATTGTAGTCATTAAAATTACAGTCGTCATTCAGATTTTTAAAATTCCACTTCCGTATTTCTGAAAAAGTTTTGATACGAAAGAAATTTTGTTTCATGCAATACGATTTTTCCGGCAGATACAGATACTTTTTCAAACTTTTTGCTAACAAATTATTTATCAAGAAATAGATATAGATAAAAAAAGTTGACAGTTCTAATCAAAAGATCAACTAGAACAAATATAGATAAAATTTAGATGCAAATCAGATATATTTACATATATCATTTTAAAAAAGATACAGATACAGATGAAAAATAGACAATCCAAACAAAACCTTAAGCTTTTTCTTACCTCATCTCAAAATTTGGATATCGGCATAGGTTAAATTAGGTGATAAAATAAAATAGAAACCATTACCAATTGCTTATAAAAAAAAAAAAATACTGTGTTGCTTAAGATGTATTTATTAATTTCATCAAAATAATTATTTAAAATACTATATGATGTATAGGAAAATAGTAGCACAGCGGTCGCATATGCCAATACGATTTCTTAATTTTTAATTAATTTTTTGTAATTATACACCAAAGACCTACCGATAATTTAAAAGTATAAAAAATTAATTAAAAAACCGGCCGAAGATGCAAATATGATATTACTCCCACCATAATATACTTGGAGAGAAGTCTTATTGGTATTGGTCAACCGGTTGATTTTTTTTTGGGCCTGCAAGCACGCTTTCCCGGCCCATGGTTTGTCCCAATCCTTAAAGGTCAGGAAATCGTGGGTCCATCATAGTTATAACTATAAGAAGAATTTTGTTTTTTATTTTATTTTATGTTATTTTTGCAGCTACTATAAGAAGATTTTAATCTTGGCTAAAGAGCACTGATTATATCCGCATGAGCGTCGGTTTAAAAAATTTCAACGATTGCTCTTTATAGCCCTTTCTATTTAATGTAACCTTAATATATATATATATATGTATATAAGTGAAATGTCATAAAATAGCCAACATAACCCATGGTGAGAGATTGCAATTAAGGGTTTTTAAGAACTGTTCCTCTCTATACAGGTTTTATTGTTTCATCATATTATGATCAATTTGATATTATAATTTCATCATTTTCAGTAAAATATTTATCAAAAAATAAATATAGATAAAAAATTGACAATTTTACTCATAAATTAACTAAATATATACGATGCAGTTATAATACAGATAAATTACAAATACATATTAAATACAAGTACAATATAGATAAAAATCCAATAATCCAAACAGACCCAATATTATTTATATTTTTACTCTCTCTCATTTTTATTTGTTTAAAATTTAAAGCTTAGAAAGTAGACTAATATGTATATGATCTATTTCTATTTCCTTTCAATTCAGATACTCTGATGAATTGTCCTTTCATATAACCGCAGAGTAAGAGTCACGTAATTAAAATTCAATTATTTGTGGGAAAAGATTTAATGATAATATATATTATTCATTGAAAAATGATATCTTTATTTGGTTGTTTCTTTTTCTACTTCTTCTTCCTCCTCTTCTCCTTCTTCATCTTCAATTTTTGTAAAACCAGAAAAATTAAATAAGTGTAACTATATATAAGGAATTCTTATATATTTAATTTTATAAAAATACACATTTGTATTTTATCCTTTTGGTATCTTATTTTGATAAATACAAAATTTGAGAATTGTTTTAAAATATTTCCAAAAAGGATGAAACAAGGACAGGCCATAAAAAGTCCCACAATGGTTTGAATAAAAAAGTGGCATTTTGTTCCCCGAATTAAGAGGAGTTAGGTACAGTCATATCTTGTTTTAAATTTGTATTCCATTAACATCTTGAAACATAGGACATGAGTTTCATGTTTAGAGATCAAATGGGATGGGACCACATATTCGATCCCTTTTTCCCATCTGTCAAAAAAAGAAACTAATTAAAAACATTACTAATTCGCTCTCCATGGTTGAAAGACACGACTTGATTCCCTTGTTAAAGTATCCATAGTAAAGTATTTATAATATAGATATATGTCACATATCTGTAATTCATGCAATGCAACCTCATCTCCAACTAAAAAAAAAAATGTCGCCGTAGTCGTCATAGTTAAATAAAGTTGCATGAAAAAGTAACCTTCATGTAAAATAGGAATATTCTATATTTGACAATCACCTGCTAATGCATCAAGAAGGGTTGATTTCCCACAACCAGAAGGTCCCATTATAGCTAAAAGTTCTCCGGATTTGGCATAACCAGTTAGCCCCTTAAGAATTGGTTTACAACCCTTTTTTCCCTTTGAAACTGTCACCCAAAGATCCTCCCATGTCAGAGATACTCCTTCTTTTCCTTGTTCATTGGCCGAATGATTCATATTTCTTTCTTCCCTAACTTCACTACTTTCAATTTCTAGATAACTGCTATCATTTTGTTGAGAATGGCTAGAATGGAAAGAAGCCATGGGATATCAAACTAAACCAACCGAAAGTGTTTTGGGTGTTTAACAAATTAGTCAAGTGTTATGTACATATATATAGACAGCATAGTGAGAAAGGTAATTTATAGGTATGAATTTGTCCTGTATGGCTCTGCATTATTAACGTGGGAGTGTCACGGGATTTTTCAATGTGACAACAAGAAAGTCTCGGCCAGAAATTAAATGAGTGTACTTTTTTGTCACTGTGTCGCTCGTTTTTCTCATGTTGGACGGGGTATTTTATAGTTTTTGCCTTTTTCATTACAACAATAAGAAAAATTCCAATTTGACATCACTTATCTAAAATATTAAAAAAATATCACTAAGTTACAAACCTATTTTGGCCGATATTTTATAGGATTCAGATTTTCCATTTTTCCACATAATTAAAAAGTAATAATTAAAATAATTTGATCCTTCGAAATATTTTGTAAGACTTTATTTTTAATCTTTCAGTTTCAAATATCAATTAGACATGATGGTACCATTAAGTAGACTTTGAGAAAAAAATTAGGTAGAGAAGATCTATTTAATATTTTACAAAATGATTAATATTTGTCATGTGTTTAAGTCAATGGCCTAATAGGTATCTATAACTAATGCTAGTGGACTATGGTCACTTATTTTAAAATTACTTAAAAATATAAAACGTATATGTGATAGTTATTATTTAATTCCAAGAAAGAATTAGCCTAATTCATCATGGTTTGTCAAAATCGTAATTTTACTATTTATTCATATATGCAGTATTAGTAAAATCATGCAAAACCATGCAAAACTGGTAAAATCGCAAACATATAGAATTATATATCTAAATTCATAATTTCGTCTAATGTTTATACTTTAACAATTTTTCATCCATAAAAAAAAAATTATAAAGTTGTAAACTTGTAGAATTATATATTTGACTTGCAATTTTGACAACCATGCAATTCACAAATTTACAACTAGGAAGAAAACAAAAACAAAACCCTAATGACTAGAAACATGCACTCCACTATTTAACTTCGAAAATATCGTGTATGCTCTCTCTTTAATCTCCGTATTGTACTTGTTCAATGAATGAACTAGGGTTTCATGATTGATTCTTATAGATCTAGATGTTTTAACGAATATCAATTACAGAACGATTGTTTGCTTCATGCATCTAACTATATTCTATGTTTATTTGTGAGGGAAACACTATTAAAGGAAGAACACGATGAATTGGATTTGAGTTTTAGAAGACTCCTTGAGACTGAATTTTGTTTAGAGTGAAAGCTGTCCCTATTCTTGATATTTCTCTATTCATCCTGTAGCTATCCCTTTTTTGATATTTCATCCTGTAGCTATCCCTTTTCTTGGTATTTCTCTATTTATATTTCCTCCTGTAATTTGTTACACAAGATTTGGCTAAAAACCAGTTGTCATAGTTACAATACATGTAATTTATCACAGTCACAAAGTTTGCTTGTTATGCCAAGTTTGCAAACAAACCAAACATTAATGGGCTCCTCGGCTACGTTTTTGTAAAATTCTATGTTGTATATTTTTGTCATAATGAGGTGGTCCTTGTGTCTTGTTTGTCTGGGCATAGCACTTCTTTCTCTATTCATAACATTAAACTTGTATTTTAACGTAAAATAAAATAAAAATAATAAAATAAAGGCTGCCCTTGACTTGAAATTGATAATTTTTTAAACCAATTGAACCAAAACTACGAAAGCTTAATTTGATTTGGCATTATACACAAGATAAACAATTCAAGTAATTCATAATATTAATGTATAAAAAAATTAGGATAGTATCATCATACTCTTAACTCCTTCCTCCTTTATCATAATAATAATAATAACAATAATAATAATAATATTATTATTATTATTATGCATGGATACGCATAGACATCTTCCTGGATTGGGTTCAAACCAAAACCTGCTCCGAATCACCACGTCGGAACGGTTCATACCTGCCGAATTGGTGGGTCTAACCCTAGTCCATCCCATGGATCTATCTGAACCAGTGGATCCAAAAATGGTTATGGATAAAAAAAAAAATCCTAGAAAGCATCAATACTTTTTTAAATTAAACATATGAAATTATTTTTTTTTTACACGGGTCAGACTCATTTGGACTCACTCCATAAATCAGTGAGTCTATGAGTCTGAATTGGCCAGTCAGGATTCTAATTTTGAGGATCAGGACCCGGCAGAATCTGGTCCAGGAATGGATCGATCTAAACCTGGAAGATGTCTATATGTGCGCATATATCTCAGTTGAGTGACGGCATTAAAATTCGACACGCATTCCGTATTATTTACATTGAAAGTGCGAGTCCATAAGAAAAAGTGCGCAGCGTAGTGTAGCACATACATACCCATCACGTTGAGGAATGATGAAAGCACAAATATAAAGAACCATTTAGAGTGGAAAATAGAAAGGATAAGTAATTAAACAATTTTAGTGAGTTCAACCACAGCGGTAACAGGTACAAGAGTTAAAAAGTAATCGATCCCACGGTTCTTAAAGAGAAGAAAAAAGTATTCTACCTTTTGAAATTTATTTGATTTTTTATTTTAAGTAATATGGTAGTATACTGCATTTGTGTATTGTTTTTGAATTTATAAAATAAGAAGTTGCGGGTATTTATGGAGTTCAATTTATGGATTCTACCTCCTAGCTTGATTTCTCTTAAATTTAGGTCTTTGGAATGACACTAATAAACACACAAATCTTTCTTAAAAAAAAAAAGAAAAAGAAATCTGAAAACAAATAGACCAACTTAACGGTATTTATTTCGAATTTACCATATTATCTTAAATCCATGGATTTAACTTTTAAAACTCTATCGCACCTCATCTTATTGAGAAAATAAGAGAAATAAACAAAATTATCATTGGACATAAAACTCAAAAAGCATTTCAGCCCTGTGGTTTGAACTATGTTTTAGAACAAACTGCTCAAAAGGATTTAGTTGAAGAGGTGTTTACAAAGGGAAACCACAAAAAATAACCTGGTATATATCAAGTCAAACGATAGCTAATGGCATTTTCATCACTAAACCTAGTGAATAATTAATAACGATGAGTTAGTGTAACTTTGGAATTACGCAGCCGCCTCACGTCATAAAAAACCAACCTTTAGTACGACAGTACCGGTTATCCACCACACATTTATCAGCTTCCGATAATAGGGCCGTTTATTAATTATATTTCTCCTTACTTTTTTTTTTTATTTTAGAATATTTTATGAGTCTATAAGCGGGCATATGATGCACTTCCATTATATTATGGAATGAATGAATTGATTTAATTATTAGACTTTTTATGGTTGTTAAATCATCTTTATTAGTAGGTTATTTATAGAATTACTTAAAGTGTCATATCAACAACTAAAACAACTCTCATTATTAACAAATTTTTTATTTTATGGGTGAGTTTATTCAATTAAGTTCATTAACAATTTTTAAGATATCATATTGGTTAACATTAATTTTTTTTAAATAATAATATATAATTTTATATTTATAATTTATTATTAATGAATTAACTAAAATAAAAATTTAAAAATATACTGGTTGTGAATGAACGTCAAATTGCTGCTCCATATATTCGTTTGGTAAAAAAAATAATGATGACCTCAATCATAATTCTAACAATGCCAAAGAAAAAAAAAAAAAAAAAGGAGAAGGAAGCAAGTTTAACTGCAAAGCAACGGTGCATGTTAGAGCACCTCCATTTATTTGTAAGAACCATGATATGGAGTTTTGATAGGGATCAAGATGAGACTGATCAAGATTTGAGGATAAATCTTCAAGAGGCCAAGGGAAATGATAGGAATCAAGTTCTAGAGGAGATCACGGCCTTAATCCTGCCTGTGATCCTAGCCGTGATTGACATCTCGCCCCCCATGCCACCCATAATGAAGGTCAATTGCACGTCAACAATGGAGATTTGTGAGTACAGTGAAGTTTACGAGCTTTGTCACGCCTATCACATTGTTTGTGATAACCTTTATCATGCCTGTGACAACCAGGAATTGGAAGAGAAGATTTTTGATATAAAAGGATCATTGCCTGTGTCACAGTCGTGATCAACAAGCAGATCATCTATTTGTTTCATGCGTTTTTGAAACACTACTTTCCTTATCTATTTGTTTGTCTGGTGTTTTTACTTATTTATCCTTGCCCAATTTATGGGAGTATTTAAAGGACTTTAGGGTTATGTTTTTGGAGATAGAACCTTTCTTTTGTCATTGATTGAGATTAATTGGCTTGTTGCCTCCCTTGGAATTGTTTTCCAAAATCTTTGAGTAATATTGAGTTTTTTCTCAAGATTATTCTTTTGTTGTTTCTTTCATCGTACGTCATTTCGATTGAGTGAAACAACTAGTTCGTTTCTTTTTTTTTTTTTTTGGTATGTTATATCCAATGATAGATCGTTCGTATCTTTTACTTTTCTATTTTATATAAATCAAAGACCAAAAAACATATTTTAATTCTTGTTAATTTCACAATGTAATTCTGACACGAAACCAATCTGTATCATCTTGGCATCAAAGGTTTGGTTCGCCATGCGAATGATTGAATTGGATGGTTAATTTCAAATCTCCGGATCAACACATGGTAAATCAACAAGATTCAGTTCTCATATCTTATTGAGTTTAGCATCGGTGGATAGTGAGTTTTAGAGATTGGTCATTTTTTTCAAGATGTAGGGTTTCGTTTGAGATTATAACAATTGTGGAGATTTACATGATTATTCGTTGAATTTATACCCTTGTAAGATGAAAGATTTATAGAATGGTATCCAAGGCTTAAAGTAATACAATTTCCTATTACTGCTAATCCATCTATTCGAGATGAGGATGTAGAGGATTTTTTTCAATTGAAAATCTATGTTAATGATGTGATTAGCATTGTTATTATTGATCATAGTTTTCAAGTTAATATCACAGCGAAGGGTATGGTGGATATATTGAAGCTACAAATTACAGTTCATCCATAGCCTTATTATATCAAGTAGGGAGATAGCGATCAATTGACTCTTGTCATTGAGGAGGTTCAAGTGTCTATTTCTCTTCCAAATCTATATTTTGATAAAGTTTTGTGTGATATAGTGCCTACTACAATCTCTCATGTTTTTCTTGGCATTCCTTGGGCAAGTGATAGAGGAGTAACATATGATGAGCAAAGTTATTGCTATTCTCTTAAGATAACTAAGAAGAAAAGGCTAGTACCATTGCCTATGGGTTTGGATCAAGTTAAGGCTGCAAGGTTGGAGATGAATCCTCCTAAGCAGGAGTTAAAAGAAGAGATCAAAGGATGCTACTG
Source organism: Combretum micranthum (assembly GCA_024138025.1). Taxonomy (NCBI): domain Eukaryota; kingdom Viridiplantae; phylum Streptophyta; class Magnoliopsida; order Myrtales; family Combretaceae; genus Combretum; species Combretum micranthum. Next base: position 139,822 of record JAMXBD010002580.1, read on the forward strand.
TAGAGGAGATAGATGTTTCAAGAAATATGCAATATGATATTAAATCAAATTCATTGGGACATGACATTTAAGGCCCCGGATTTACCCTTGTATTTAAAATAGGCAAACCCAGTTCCCCAACCACATATAATCTGCAGTATTATATGTAAGGTTGTAATCCAGGATCAATTTGGATAGTTATTTGCCTCAATGTTTTATAAGAATAAACTTTATTACTAATAGTATATAATACCATATATATATATATACATACATACACACATACATTACAAATAAGGCTCGTAAACAAGCCATTTACAAAACACATCAAAGATAACAAAAACCCTATTAACTAATACATAAGTTTTTAAAGCATATATGTACATATAACTATTCTATTACATAAGGGTTCCTTCAACGTCAAGGTCGTCTCTACTCCTCCCAATCATATAAGAACTCCTCAAAATCCGATCCAAATCCCATACTCGTATAGAATTCATCATCCATACCTGAAAAGATAAAATATGAGCCAGAGGCCAGTACACAGTAACAAAAACAAATGCGTAATGGCTCACACGATCTTAACTATAATGCAATGTGACAACCATTCATTTATTAGATAGTCTTTAATTAGTCAAATATCACTGGAGTATTCAAACTCCGAACAATAAGGATATTTGGGGGTCCTGAGTAACGATCACGACGCTCAGGGGGTTGATATAAGCAGCTCGGATACTTATATCTCCTAAATGATATATCCATAAAAGAGAAAATAACTTCATCTAGGGTTAACAGCCGTTACACAACTTTACTTATCTTAGTTCATAACATCACTTAGTCCAACTGTTCCCATAAACATTTGAACTAAATCATATTATTTCATTCTAAGCTTAAGCAAACGTTACACCGATACCATTTTCCCCATCAGTTACCCGCCGTACCACTTAGGAAAGTCTTATCAAAAGACAGGGGTGGCCTAAGCGCCTAATCTACCATGCCCCCAATCTGAGCAAGGTGCTACTCCCCGAACCGGATACCGATCTGCCATCTAGGCCAGATACGGATTTAAATAGCTTAAGAGACATCCAATTCAAACAAGGATTTAAGTTTTTCTATATTAAAATTTATTAAAGATATGCCTATCCTAAGCAAAGAACAAACACGTTACTGCGTACCTGTACTAGCTCGAGAATCAATGGGAATAACCGAAAGGGGATCACTCACTGTAAAAGAAATAATTACAAACTCACACTTAGTTCTAGTATAGATATTCATCAAATCTCAAGTATAATCATCCAAAGAAATTCAAATAAATCATTACAACATCATCACATAGCATTTAGATATCATATATTATCATACAATACTTAACAAATACTTAAACGATCATTCATCAAGCTTGGGAGAACTTTTAACAACCAATTATAAGTTTAGACTTTGTTTGAAAAGTGTATCAGTTGAAAAGAACTAAAATTTAAGCATTGTTACTCTTAAAATTTGTGAAAAATTAAAACATGAAAGTTATAGATCTTTTTAATCTTTCCAACGCAATTTGAATCACCTCAATCGGAGGTCGGATGAAAAAGTTATGACTAATTTACAAAACAGCGTCGCAACAGGAAAAAATATCCGAGCGCGAAACGCCTAGCAAACGGGGCCGTTTGGGAGACCGTTTGCACTCAGGGAAAATGAAATTTTGATCCGAGACCGCAACACCCTTGCAAACGGGGCCGTTTGGGAGGCCGTTTGCTCTCAGGGAAAAATGAAATTTTGATCCGCGAGCGCAACACCCTTGCAAACGGGGCCGTTTGCTTGGCCGTTTGCTCCAAATGGGGCCGTTTGCACCAGCGTTTGACAGTTTACGAAATTTTTTTCAAACTTTAACACTTTTAACTTACTTTTCTCAACTCCTAATATGTCCTAAACCTTATACAAACTTCATACAACACTTCTTATACATTTAACAACATAAAACAAGAGTGATTTCCACTCCTCAACTTCAAACAAGTCCAAACACTACTCTACATAAATCAAACACTTCTTCATCCACTTTCACCAACCCTAGTACACTTCAAACAATTCTAATACTTATCATACTTCAATACTTCAATTCTAAACCACATGAGGGCCTTCTACAACCTATCTACAACAACTCAAGCATTCTAAAGCTTTCCTAACAACTCTAAAACATTCCAACAAGAATTTAGCATACCAACTACTTATATTACACCACATATGCATATTTCATGAATTAAGAGGAAAATAAAGCATCTCAAACATCAAATAAACTTACCTCAATGTATCTATAAGGCTTGAGGAAGGATTTTTGGGGTGTTGAGTCCAAGAAAACTTGTTTTGGGTCTTGAAAATTTTTGGCCTTCTTGAGTTACGAATTTTCTTTTTTCCTTGCTCTGTTTTGGAGAGTCTAATGATACAATTTAACTTTTGTGTTTATCTTAATATTGTTGACTTTTAAGGAGGCAGATTTGGAGAAGGCTTGGGCCTTATTTGGGCTTGGAGTTGGACTTAATTTGGGCTTAAGAGGCTTAAAAAAAAAATCTGCTAAGTGTGAGATCTAAATTAGGCCTAAAACAAGTTTAAATCCAACACATATAATTCATTACAATAACAATTAACACTAACATGATAATTTCTAACATGAATAAACTATCAACCTAGATATATTTACCATAACATATTATCTAATCACATATGTTATAACACACCCGACATTACAAACACACTAATCCACTCAAACACATACACACATATAATTATCAAATTTAGCATGCATTAATATATATGTTAAAATTATGGCTATTTCATGACAGGTACCCTTATATTGATCTTCCAATTGTTCATCCATTGTATTATGATGCATTGATGAGATTACCTAGAATTAATGATTGGTGTAATTTTATTGTCCCTATGAAATCATATGAGTTGATTGTTAATGTCCACTAGAGTATTATGGATGCTTATATATATTGGTGAAGTGTGTTCGATTTTGATGTGACAGCATAGTAGTGTAAACAATACTGTATGTGTGGTTTATTTGCAAATTAGCTATTGGAGGAAAAGGTGTTGATGTTTCACTGGATAGTTGTGCTCCATCTTGTGTTCATGGCTCCAAAGCGACGTTATTAGGTTCTCTTACTGTTGAATTGTATGATAACAAGTGTTTGAAGTGACTAATATTGAGGCCACGGAGATGTGTTTGTCAATACTTGTCATAATGTTTATGAGTATTGGATTGATCGAGTTTATCATAAGTGGTCTAACTTGTTTGGAAAGTCTTTGATTATGGACATGGCCTTTGATAATGAATGGTTAAGAATGCTTGGTGTAGTTGATAAGATGCTTTGGGAGTTATTATTTCAGAGAGGATTTGTAGAATAAGTATTGGAGGCTATTCATAAGCCAAGTGTGGTTGGGAAATTTTATTTAATTACTTTTGAGTTTTGTAAGTTTCTCTTTGATCCAGGCATATGCAATGTCAAAGATTTGAGGGAAAATCTTCTTGAGCCCAGGGATAATGATAGAGATCAAGATGAGAATAATCAAGATTTAAGGAAAAATCTACAAGAGGCCAAGGGAAATGATAGGAATCAAGTTCCACAGGAGATCGCAACCTTTATCCTGCTTGTGATCCTAGCCTTGATTGACATCACGCCCCATGCTGCCTGTAATGAAAGCCGATTGCACCGCGACAATGGAGATATGTGAACACAATGAAGTTTATATCCTGTCTATATCCTTATTTTTCTAATTTATACAATAAAATCTAAAAGGAAAAAAAAAAAGCCTTTCGATTATCTTTCACCGTTGGAAATCTTATATCTAAAATCTCTTCAAAAGGCAAACATCATTTTGATAATAACAGAACTAATATTTCTATTTTTATTTTGATAATTTAATATTTTATTTTTATATTTTAATAAATTAATATTTTGACTTTAAAATACGTACAATTTAGTATCTCTAAAAAATAAAATTTTATGAATATTTCTTTTAATGATAGAATAATAACAACTATTTAATAAAAAATTATTAAAATCTAAATATAAAGTACTAATTTACTAAAAATAAAAAGTATAAACATTGTGTGTCTAAATATACACACACGATGGCACATCGCAATAAGTAATGGGGAAAATATTATATATATATATATGGGAACTTTAAATGCCATCATGTCCTACATGTGTCTTTATTTTTGGGCATTGTGCTGCATGTATTTATTTAGTCAAATGTGCTGCTGTCTTCCTTAATTGTTGGGAGGGAAAAGGGTTGGTGCAATGCGTGTATCTCGTTGTGTAAAATGAGTTTTTTTTTTTTTTTTTTTTTTTAATAGAAAAACTGATGGCCGTGTATCTACCACTTTTAAGTTGGGAGGGATAACCGCAATAATTCTCGCATGGGTCGTTTCAGACAGCCATCACTACTCCGTCCATTCCGACGCTCGTCATTTGAAACCTTTGAGATGGATCCAAAACAATAATCTTTAGCCTACGTTGACCATAATAACATCATTATTGGATCCCTAGCTAATCATGGATGGATTTTTGAATGTAATGTAATTTTCGTCTGCCCGGATTAATTATTACCAGACCTTTCAAACATAAAAGAGCGCCTTTCTTCACATAAATAGTTTACATATAGAATTAATATACCTATAAATTTTTTTTTTTATAATTCTATCATTAATTTTAATAAGACCGATAGTATCACTATCTAATAATCATATCCAATCGTGATCGAATTATTAAAATAATTGATTTTATAATTATTACATTTATTTTAACTGCTAGATAGTTGATTGGACGGTCTGTTAATGAGACCATAAAAGCTTTCAACTATAAACTAAGACTTCTTTAGCACTCAAATTTAACTAAACAAAATTTGACACAAATATTACGATTTAACGAGTTAATTTTGGTTACGGTATCTAAATATTTTTTATTTTTACATAATTATACCTAAATAAAATTCGTTACAAGAAAATACCTAAACTTTTTAAATTTTTCACTCATGATACTTTTGGACGAATTCCATTCATTTTTCATCCCATTGTTGACGTGGCATGCAAGCCCAAATAATTTTTTTTTATCCTACTAGGCATTTTTTTATTTTTTATTTTTTCGCTTTCCCCTCTCTCTTCCCTTTCCTCCTCCTCCTCCTCCTCCTCTTCTTCCTTCTCTCCAAACACCCCTTTGTCTCCTCCTCCTCCTCCTCTTCTTCTTCTTCTACCTAACTCCAAACATCAAATTAAAAAAAAAAAAAAAGTACAATCCCAAAAACTTACAAGAAAAATTCCAACTTAATAATTCGTAATTCTAAAAAAAAGTGCTAGATGATTTTACAAACTTACCAAAAAAAAATTCGAAACTCTTCCAACTTGTTCTTAATTTTTTTTTTAACATTTCAAAACCCTATTGCTGATTCATTTTATCATCACCATATCTATGATATACAAGTCTCAAAAGCAAAAAAAGAAACACATTAACAAGAGTGATTCTTCAATGGTAAATTCTTTTTTTCTTTCTTTTTTTTTTCCTTTTCCTTCCTATACAAATGACCACAAGAAGTTACACCTTGGATTTGAGATGTCATGGAGAGTCTATCAAGTTTGTGGAACATTCCTTTATACCCACTGGACAATTAGTGGAAAAAGAATCCGAAACCTATAAAAATACAAAGTTTTATTATAAAAAAAAAAAAAACAACTTTCTCTGTCTAGAGTTTCAATGATTAAACCCCAGAACTTCTCTCTATATTATCTCCCTCCACAAGTAGATTTAAAATGTGATATTAGTGTCAATAGGTTCTTGTTGGTTAGTAAAACATAAAAATATAAATTTTTATTATGATTCTATGATGAATTGTAGATTGAAAAGCTTCTTGGTACAAATATATTGAAAAAATATTTTTTCGAACCACACATGTTTCTAAGTTCATAAGAATGCAAATATCTTTTTGAAAAAAAGGAGCGAAAAAGGATAAGCAATCATCACTTCAATATCTTGGTTGATAGTTATTTTTTTTATTTGGGGTTTAGGGTTGGAAAGAAGAAGAAGCGCAAGAGGAGAGAGAGGGAAAAAAGGAGAGAGAGAGTAGAAGTAAAAATAATATTTACAAATTAAAAAAGCCAATGTGGATAAGAAAAATAATCTAATTGTATCACTTGCCACATCAATAATTGAGTAGAAAAATGGACATAATCCATTCGAAGGTATCATAAGTGAAAGATTTAAAAAGTTTAGGTATTCTCTTGTAACGAAATTGTGAGGGGATTGAATCTTGATATGAAATTTTAGGGTTTTTCAATGGAAATAATATGGATGAAATTATTGTTCGATAGGTTCCACAAACCATAAAATTAAACTAGTTTGTAATTAAATTATAGAACGATAGGATCCATAATATATAAAATCATCCTGATTGTTAAAAGAATCACAATACTCTAATAATAGGGTTCACCACAATTTTATACTCAAGAATTGATAAGAACTTAGGAATAACTAGAATCAAATCTCAATATTCATCATCACCACAAGGGTTTTCACATACAAAAGTGTTCTTTAACTCAAAAGATATGATAAACTGATTTTTTAGATGTTTACATCCAAATGGTTTTAAAGATCAATACAAAGAAACTAAAAAAAAATAATAAAAATAATAAAACTCTCATCAAAGGAAGGCCGACTATAAGCTGGCGGCCTTGATGTTGGCTTTAAAAAAATTCAATTATGGTCATGTTGAACATTGGTTGAAAGCTAACGGTCTAAGTGGCAACGCCATCGATGAATAGTTGAAGGCCAGCGGCCTATGTTGTCGGCTCACAAGTCTGCATAATTTCCAAATTTTAATCCTTCGTGTCAACTTTGAATCTGTTTTCTTTTCCAAAGACTTTACGCTTATTGATTCCTATCTTACCCCCGGGTTTAAGAAGATTCGTCTGCGAATCTTGATCCCTTAATCTCTAAACTTCCAAAGTTAGATTCATATTTATCATTTGGTTGGTCCATGTAAACAAACTTCTTAATCCTTTAATCTTCTTAATATGCATCATATTTGCTTGTTGTACCTCTATGGACTCATAAGTAGTAGCTTGTATGTTTTGTCCTCTTGCCGAATAGTATATTCGTTCTTGTACCCATAAAAGGTGGCTTTGAGATCATACTGCCATGGTCTTCCAAGAATCAAGTGCGTAGCATTCATAGGTACTACATCACACAAAAATTCATCAATACAATCACTAATAGAAAGAGCTACATGAACCTGTTTATGCACATGAATAGCTCCATGATGACTAAGCCAACGAAGAGCATATGGACTTGAATGTTGCTCCACCTGCAACCCCAGTTTAGAAACCAATCCAATAGAAATAACAGTAGCGCAACTGCCACTGTCAATTACAGTCAAACAAAATTTTTCTTGCTCCAAACTTTAAACATAGAATAGATTACTTTGCTAATTAGAATCATATTCTCTTGCTCAAGTACTGCATCCTGAAAACCCAAAGGAACATTTGCCATGTCAATCTCTTCTTCCTCACTACTCTTTTGTTCTTCTTCCTCGCTCTCAACTTGATTTCCTTTCATGACCATAACTTTCTTATTAGGACACCGAGAAGCAATGTGACCATCTCCTAAACACTTGAAATATTTAATATCTCGGCTCTTTCATTGTTGCGTCTGATTAGACGCTTTGTCATCCTCTACTTTTCCCTTATTCTTCTCTTTCCTATCATCTTTTTTCTCCTCTTTATCTGATTTACTATAGTGATGTGATTTCTGAGACGATTTATGCTAATGCCTTTCAACTCTATTAGCCAACTTAATTACATCCTCCAGGGTCTGATAGTGCTGGAGCTATACTACACTGGTTATATCCATCTTTAGCCCATTAACGAACCGGGCTTTAGATTCATATGAAGATTCTCTAATATCACACCTCGCCATCAAAGTTTCAAATCCTTCACATATTCATTTACACTCTATTTTTCCTGCCTCAAGGACTGTAACTCCATCAGGATCTCCTGTTTATAATAATCTGACACAAATCCATGTGTCATCAATCTTTTCATCAAAGCCTATGAACGCACCTTTTCTTCATCAACCCTTCGTCTCTCAAGCTATTATTTATCCTACCATAAACTAGCATAATCAGAATATGCTAGTGACTCCATTTTCACTTTCATGCGCTCATCCCACTCATAGCATTCAAATATCTTCTCCACCCGTAGCAACCAATCTAGAAATTCCTCTAGTTTATTACTATTAGTGAAATGAGGAATTTTCAGCTTAATATTCTCAATTCCCTTATGCCTATCATCTCTATTTCCTCACCTCCCAATCCTTTCATTACTCCCATTAGATCCACCACTGGAATGTCTCCTATGGCAAGATCCACCATGACTCCTTCTAGAATTCTTCTCATATTTTCTTGCATTCGATTAAACCCGGTATGCAACTGTGTAAATTCTGCGTAGTGACAACATCTCCTTCACTACCATTATTGTTGTTATTATTTCTTTTAGCCTTAGTGTTATTGTTATTCATGCTATTGCTACCATTAGACCACATCTTTTCAGCTAGTTAACAGCAACAACACAACAAAATTCAATAACACAATTCACAGAATAAAATCAATCGAACAAACTTGGAATAAATTGCGTCGAACAATAAACTTTGCAAAACCTTTACTCTAATACCAAATTTGATGCGAGCTTGAGGGGGTTGAATCTTGATATAAAATTTTAGGGTTTTTCAATAGAAATAATATTGATAAAATTATTGTTCAATAGGTTCTACGAACAATAAAATTAAACTAGTTTGTAATTAAATTATAGAACGATAAGATCCATGATCTATAAATTAATCACGATTGTTAAAAAAATCACAAGACTCTAATAACAGGGTTCATCACAATTCTATACTACTCAAGAATTGATAAGAACTTAGGAATAAAGAGAATTAAATCTTAATATTCATTATCACCACAAGGGTTTTCACACGAAAAAGTGTTATCTAACTTAAAAGATATGATAAATTGATCTTTTAGATGTTTACATCCAAATGGTTTTAAAGCCCAAAACAAGGAAACTCAAAAGACAAAATAAATAAAACTCTCGTAAATGGAAGGCTGGCTATAAGTTGGCGGCCTACATGTCCATAGTTAGTAGCTTTATTACATAAGCCGACAACCTTGACATAGGCTTTAGAAAATTCAATTCTAGTCATGTTAAACACTGGTTGAAAGCTGGTGGCCTAACTGGCAACGCCAGCGGCTTATAGTTGCAGGCCGACAGCCTATGTTGTTGGCACATAGGTCTACACAATTTCCAAATTTTAATCCTTCGTGTCATCTTTGAATTTGTTGCCCTTTCAAACAACTTCGAGCTTGCTGATTCCTATCATCCCAGCACCACGAGTGAAATTAACCTTGATTTAATGATGACTTCAACATATTATTACCATTTACAACAATGATATTGGATAAACCTTCACATTATCAAGCTCATTAATTATATCCTTTGCAAAACTGAAATCCAATATAGGAAAATGATTCAATAGATTCTTAGTAATAAAATATTAGGAATGAGAATCTATCTCCCTTAGTTGCTAATTAAACACATAGATTTTTCGTAATGCCCTCGATTTAAGGTTATTTACAATATGTCATATGCCCATGTTAAATATGGACACTTCAAAGCTTAGAACATGCTATTATCTATCATAATATCATAATTAACTCCAAAATCACTCATGCATTCAAATAGCATCATGATACATACATGAAATCGAAAACAAACACAAATAATATTATAATCTATAGAAATTCATCTAACGAATGATTTAAAGAAAACCACCCTAGCAATACTATAAGAATTACACATTGAGACCATGTGTTACCAATAAACTATAAATATGCATTACTATTCGGTCCAAGTACACATAATCTATTATGTGTCCTCTACTCTTCAATTGCAAAGTCTTCAATGCCAGTGACATTCCCCAAACCCCTTAACTGGTTATGACTAGTGATACAAGTCGGTTATATGTTTACCACCTATACCTGAAAAAGATCAAAGAATGAGCTGAAGTCTAATACAGTATACCATAAACAGATGCACACACATGATCAAGTAAGCACACATTCACATGCAAACCTATTACTAATGCAACAACCAACATCTTATTGTCTTTGTTTTAACTCGGGCAAACATAGGGATAACTCAGTATCTCGTCACAAGAAAATATAGTAATGTACATATATACAATATCGGGTACTTTCCAACATCCATAAGTCAAAAACTAAATATTGAGTATCCCATAATATCCCCAAAACCGAAATACCTAAATCTACTTAGATCATTTCCATGCCCAACTTTATTCTGAAGCAACAACACATATGAATCATCGAGTTGCTGCGATAATACCATGAATACTCTCCACCTATTACTAGCAGCCAAGTATAAGAAACACATGCAAGAATTGATGGCCAAATATTTAGTTAATTGGTTTATGTCACTACCTTAAACAAACACAAGCAACAAATAAGTTATATACGTATATGGAGTTAGTTCCATTCCAAAAAAATAGTTTCCACCACTCAAATTACACACAAATAAGTTACTTGGACTCCTCTATAATTTATACATTATTCCAATTCTTATTACATTCTTATTATCATCATCCTTAACTCGCTATTATATAAGGTTCCAAGATCTCAAAGCATTTTTAATCCTAAAGGAAGGGGTTAAATAAATTTCGCATGCTTTTGGGCAAGAAAAAGATGATTTTTAGGGTGATATAATATGCACAAACTAGTGCACAAGTAGGTATAGGGTTAGATATCACTTAGGTTGAGAAATTAGGTCATAAAAAGGCCCATGGAAAGCTATACAAACTATATGTGTGATATATATGCATTATACATGACTTTTGTTCTTTATTAGACAACTTTTTGAGCCATAGAGAGAAACACGACTTGGTACACGAGATCATGTATAGACCTTATATTTTCTTAGTTCATTTTCATTGAATACATATAGAGATACATAACTTAATAAACTGAGTTGCTTCTAACTTACAAGTTGTAAGCTACTTGAGATCATTTTGGTTCAAGCTCGATTCATAAATGTGCTAAGTTTAGATTCAAAATAAATATTTTCTTACTTAAATAAATAAAGTTCAAACCCTTATCAAAACTCATGAGTCAATTCATTCAAACTCATGAGTAGACTCGTTTAGGATCATAGTAGACTTGTTTAGAATACATAGTAGGCTCATTTGAACTCATGAGTACACTTATAGATTTTACAATACATATCATATATTTCAAATTTGAAAAAAGTTTCGGCTTGCTTTGATTTGATATATTTTTAAACAGATTCAACTAGTACCCTTAAAAACTTAATTTGATTTGGTACGTTGGGAGCTCTTAATAACAATACACAAGATAAATAATTTAAGCAATTCACAAAATCAACGTATAATAAATAATTAGGATAAGCGTCATCATACTCTTAACTCCTCTATTATTATTATTATGATGCATGACACTCGCATTTCGTGTTAAATGCGAGTTGACAAGAAAATTCCGCAGCGTACTGCGGCATACATACATCTCATTAATGAGTGACGATGAAAGCACAAACAAAGAACCATTTAGAGCAAACAAATAGAAAGGACAAATAAAAAATTGCAGTGAGTTCAACCACAGCAGTTACAAGTACAAGAGTTACAAACAAGCGATCACACGGTTCTTAAGGAGAAAAAAGTATTCTACCTTTTTAAATTTATTTGATCTTTTATTTAAGCAATTTGACAATACAACTGCGTTTGTGACGCAGTGGGAGAAATTAAAGTTTTATGATTGCTACATTGATTATGAGAATATCTAGGTAAATAATATTTAAAATCGATAAATTTTATAAAAAAATGCAAAATCTAGGAATAAATTGTATTATTGAATAACTATTGTTCTTCTTATCTTAGGGCATACATTTATAGGCAAGCCTAAAAGTTGCTGAAAAGGAAAAAGATTAAAAAAAAAAAATCCTATTTAAAGATACTAAAAAAAAAATTTCAAAAGGAAAGAGACTAGAAAAGAAATCATATTGGCTTGACTAAAAACACCTTATTAAAATACATTAATGAAAAGTTATTAAATATCCAATTAAAATCTATTAAAATATATTGAAAAAATATTAAACGTATCATTATTCACCACCATATTAATTTGTTAACGTTTTCTCAAATTTATGAAATAAGAAAAAGTTGTGTGTATTTATGAAGTTTTGCTGTTGATATTATTTATTGGATCAAATCGAGGATTAGGGGCTATAACGAGGCTTCTTATTGATGGATCCTATGATAAATTTCTCTTAAATTTAGACCCTTGGAATAATATTAGTAAATGCACAAATCACTCTAAAAAAGTTAAAAAGCAGATAGACCAATTCACTAATTTTTATTTTAAGTTTACCATACTAAATCTTTTCTAAATTATCTAAATACATTTATTTAATCCCTTAAAACTCTATTAGCTCATCTTAGAGAGTTAAGCAAAATTAGTATTTGTACTTAAAAGGCATTTCAGCCATGTGGTTTTGAATTATGCTCCGAAACTAAATATTCAGTTATATTGAGTTTAGAAATCAAACCACAACTAATCTCATTTTCATCACTAAACCTAGTGAGTAGTGTAGCTTTAGAATTACGTAGATCATAAAAAATTAACCTTCAGAGGATTCCCCCCTCATTTTCCCCACCACTGGAAATTATTCTTTATTTGTGGTTTCCAGGTTTTCCAATCCATCCCACGAGAATAATTCCCAAATAGAACCACCTCATGGCCTACTCTTGGCTAATTAATTTCACCCAAGGATTCCCTGGACTTCAAGAGCCTTTTTAGACCTGCTCAGGTGCTTTTCGTCACTAAGCCTCGTAAATAAGTCATATGGATTAGTTAAATGATGGCGTACCGTTGGAATTACGTAGCCGCCCCTCGTCATAAAAAATCAAGTTTAGGTAGTACGACTACGACAGGACGGTTATACACCACACATTTATCAGCTTCCGAGGAGTAGGGCCGTGATTTTCCTTCTGATAGGGGACTCTTCAGTTTTGTCCTCTCAAATTATACACAAGGCACTGACGCGTGTATATGAAAAATCTAATCACCGTGAGAACGCACAAGCGGGATTCCATTGTCGATTATGATTTCCCAAATTACTATTTTGATCAAGTATTTATTCAGTTAGCTCTCTTATAGAAATTTGATATTTGTTATTTTTCTTTATAGTTATTATAAAGTTTTTATTATATTTATTTATTTATTTTTTATGAACTTGCCTATTTTATGAATATATCTTCTCTTTATTGATCTTATTTTAGTTTTAGGGTATTTTAGGATCATTAAGTAGGCATATGAGGTACTAGATTATATTATGGAATAAATGGATTGACTTTATTATTAGACCTTTTATGATTGATATAATTTTAGTGAGGTAGAGTTCTCTTAATGCATGAGCATTTAGTGAATTGCCACTTTATTCATATTTTGTCCATACCAATTTTAGGTAGAATGGAGACTCGAGAGAAGCATAAAACTTGAGAATTTTAGACACCGGTGGAAAAATTGGTATATGCTGCAAAAAATGGAGGTAAAATTTGCCTCTTAAAAGATCTAAGACGAATTTCACCTCCTAAGATTTAATTGAAGCGAATTTCGCCTCATCAAGTTCTATCTATAAAAACCCTCCTATTGCCCTTTCTGTCCCTACCCTCTCTTATGCTATTGCCTGCTCTCTAGCTGATCTCACACACACAAAAACACATAGCTCTTTTCCTGCTCCTCGTAGCTTCTTTCTTGCTTCCTGAAGCTCTTTTTTCTCACTCCTTGCAGCTGTCTCACACATAGGGATGCAATCGTGGTGGGTCGTTATACGGTATTCGATTTGCCCGATCCGCTAAAAACCCTATAAGGTTTCGAGGTGGGTTTTGCGATTAAAAATTTTTTCTATAAGTTATTAGGTCATATTTCGGGTTTATATGTAATCCGTTGGGAAAACCCGACTCGATATAAATTTAAAATATAAAGAAATTAAAAATATTAAGTTATTAAGACAAGGATCCCACTTATATTCTATGTATGTGAAAGTAAGTATAAATAAAGTGTTTGCAACATTTTATATGATATTAGTTTAAAATCCATTCTTTCAATATAAGTATTTGCATCATTAATAACTTAAAAGCAAAATTCATTCTTTTGCTTCTTTTTTTTTTTTTGAAGAAAAGAAATTAAAAAGCTTGAAATCGGGTCGGGTTGGGCTATGGTTCCTCAAAACCCTATCGAATTGGGTTTTGCGAATGACAAAAAAATAAAAACCCAATAGGGTTTTTCTTGGATTCTGAGACACCCCATTAAGATTGGGGTAAAGTTTAGGTTTTAGAAAACCCGTCCCAAACCCACCCTAGTTGCATCCCTACTCACATACACAACCAAACCCATACCCCCTCCCATACACACATACGCCTACAGTTCTCTCTCTCACTCTCAGAGCCAAAACCCAATCCCCTCATTCTCTCTCTCTCTCTCTCTCTCTCTCTCTCTATTTTAATTTTTTATCCTATTATATGAATATTGGTGACAGTTAAATTACGATTACTTTCAATTTTATATATGCATATAGAAGTTATAAGTAGTAGCAAGTGGGTACTAAATAGTGGGTAGGGAAAAAGTAAGTGAGATAAAAAAGTTTTATTTAAAAATGTGGAGTCCAAACTTAAAATGCTTTGGCTTTATAATAATAGATTATATTTTATATAAAAATACATTTTTATAGTGAAATTGATCTATGTATTATATTTTGTTTTTTTGTATAGGAATCTAATAAATTATGTTGCTTAACTTAGATATTTGGAGTACAACAATCGCAAAAAGGTTAGTTCAGTTTTTATAATAATTTAAATTCAACTATTTAAATGCTAGTAGCTATATATTTATTAATTAATATCTATTTAATTTATAGTTATGTGTTGTTGTTAGTACTTAAAAAAATTATATATATTTAGGATGTAGTAATTATATATTATTATTCAATATATGTTTATTGTGTTTGATAGCATGACACATAGATTAGATGCAAATATTTAAATGTTACTATTTATATATTTATTAATTAATGCATGTTGAATTTATAGTTATGCATTTCTTATTAATAATTGAAATATATATATATATATATATTTAGAATTAAGTAATTATATATTATTTAGTACTTGTTTATTGTGTTTAATTTAATAACACGTAGAATAAGTATAATTATTAAATGCTAGTACTTATATATTTACTAATTAATGTATATTTTATTTATAGTTATGCATTTCTTGTTAGTAATTGAAAAATTATATATATATATATATATTAGGATCAAATAATTATATATTGTTTAGTACTTATATATTGTGTTTAACTTAATGACACGTAGAAGTATAATTATTAAAATGCTAGTACTTATATTTTTACTAATTAATGTGTATTTTATTTATAGTTATGCATTTTTTGTTAGTAATTGAAAAAATTACATATATCTTTAGGATTAGGTAATATATTATTTAGTACTTGTTTATTGTGTTTAACTTAATGACACGTAGAATAATTATAATTATTAAAATTCTACTACTTATGTATTTACTAATTAAGTATATTTTATTAATAGTTATGCATTTCTTATTAGTAATTGAAAAAATTATATATAATATTTAGGATCAAGTAATTATATACTATTTAGTACTTGTTATTGTGTTTAACTAAATGACATGTGTAATAAGTATAATTATTACTATATTCTAATTAATGTATATTTTATTTATAGTTATGCATTTCTTGTTAGTAATTGAAAAAATTATATATATGTATGTATTTTAGCAATTATATATTATTATCTAATACATGTGTATTGTGTTTAACTTGACACATAGGTTAAATACAACTATTTAAATGCTAATATTTGCATATTTATTAATTAATGTATATTTAATTTGTAGTAATGTATTTCTTGTTGGTCATTCAAAAAAATTATATAATATTTAGGATCTACCAATTATATATTATTATGTAACACATGCGTATTGTGTTTAATTGCATAACACGTATAGAGTTTAATAATATGTTCATTTAGGAGATAGTGTTCCAATATTAGATGCTCGGATGCTTATAGTGGAATTATCTGATGTGAATAAGATATGGTAATTAATTAAATGCCAATTTAGGATGTCTACATGAACTTGGCATATGACACGTGATTTGACAACTACGCAATACAGAAATGGGGTTAGAGATGATATTTCCACCTGCTTTTTTTGACATCATGATCCATTTAACCGTGTATCTTTCGAAGGAAGAACACATGTGTGGCCCGATCTAATACCGTTAGATGTATCTTGTTGAAAGATACATGGGATATTTCAAGGGAGATTTGCAGAACAGGGTAAGATAGAAGGGTTTTATTACCGAGTCATATGTTGTGATGGAGAGCATTCAATTTTGCTCACTATAGTTTGATAATATGGACTCAAGAATAAATAGGCCCCATCGACAGTGGGACAAACTACTAAAGGAAGCTTCATTGTCATCATTTCGAGTATTTGCATAGCTCGTACGTTCAATAAGTGGATGTATTATATCAGGCTTGGACGTAGAACTCAATAGAATGCATTGGACAATGTTGAATAATTGTGATGAGGTGCAATTGTTTATAAGGTATGTCGTATCGTTTGTGTTCATTTATGATCTGATAACACGATAAATTCACCATTTCCTAGCGTGGACTTTTAATGAAATTATATACAGGGTGTTCAAGCATGAACTAACTGCACGTGGAGCACGCAATATGGGAAGAATAGCATGTAAACATTTTGCTGAGTGGTTTAGCAATAAGATTGCGACTCACTCAAAACTTTAGAAATAGAAATTCATTAATATCTTTACAAGTTAATTTAGTCATTCTCATCCTCTAAAGATTATGAAACATATGTCTATCCATTGGCAACAATTGCTAGAATATCTAGAAGCCTTTAGGGTGGGGCTCAGATATTCATCGATATAGCTATAATGCTTGTATCGCGAACAGTGTTTGATACAACACAAAAGCCAAGGAGGCAGGATTAAGATCATAGAATAGCGATGTATACATCATTGGTTTAGATGGCACACAACAAATAACCTTTTATGGTATTCTCACAGAAGTTATCCAACTAAATTATGTTGGGTCCAAGCGAGTATTTTTATTCAGATACAGGTGGTTTGATACAAATTGAGATAAAATCGAAAATTATCAATGGAGACCTCATCTCGATCAACACCACAAGGGCATGGTATGATAATGACCCGTACATTCTTACAGACTAAGTGCAATAGGTATTTTACTTAAAAGACCTAAGTAAGTGATCTAGCAACTGGATGATTGTAAAGAAAGTTGTACACTGTCACATATTTACTCGTGCTCTCTTCCAATCGGAGTGCACAGAAGATAGCGAATCGATTAAGCCACCTCTAACCGAGGAGCCAATGCAACAAATGGTGTAAAGGCCTTGGACGATTCCAATCAATCGTATATTTTTTTATTTAGGAAACCTTGTATTGCCTACCCGACCTGAGTGAAGGTTGCAGTGGCGTAAGGGATGATGATTCGGATGAATAGACTGTATGCCTATATTTATTTATTTTTCTTTGCCACATATGTTTGTACGTAATGAACTCAAATTAATGAATACTAACAATGATTATTTTATAACTTGTTGGATGAGTGGCTCGGATTTCATGGATCAGCTTATGGAGGACTCCCAGGCGCACCTCGAGTAGTATACAGGTGGGGTTTCTACCTTGAATGGTTAATCTTTTCTCTTCCATATCCATTCTAGACTCATGAGTTAATTTTCTTATTTGAATATACAGGAGGATCGTTTATTGCATTATTGACGAATTAGAAGTTAGACAGAGATGACTAGTCAAGCTAGGTGGCTGAGCCTTAGCTAGGGTGGGTAAATGAGCTGGGCATAGGGGAAGAATTGATATATGACCTTCCGAATAATCTTTCTGCTCAGGTTGACCCCGATGACCCGCAAGCCATAGCAGTGGCGTAGTAGAAGGCAGTTGTGGCGGCTGAGCATGAGGATGCCAAGATCATGGTGCTCAGGAGACATAGGGGTATGTATAATGGGAACTAAGCAGAGAAGGAGTATAGGAGGACAGGCCATAGGCCGACCATCACTATGCCAGATGGGTATATGGCTCTTCTATGCTCATGTCTAGAGATGGTTCTTACTCCATCATAGAATGTTGACCAAGTTGTTTGTTTCCAAAGCTCGAGAGAAGGCATAGTTAGCGTTTCCTGAGGTCTATCGGCATGGCATCATCTACAAAGTTATGGTAAGTTTATTTCCGGCTAGAAACATATTTAGAAAGTCGATTTTTGCGGCCTCTACCATTCACTAACACATCCAACCTGTTTTTTATGTGTTGAACAAATTCGAACTACCAAAAAATTGGTGGAAAGTGCACAAATGGTGGGTAGCACTGAACTATTTAGCTAGTAAATCCTACAGTCAGCTCCGCTATAGGCTTAATGCTTACATCATAGGTAAAGGTAGAAGTGAGGCAGCTGCTAGTAAGCTACTACCGGGTTTGAGCGCATAATGGATGAGTGGAGGGCATTCGTCCACTTCATGGAGACAGATCTAGATTATAAGTTATGATCCTGCATGAGGTAAAATATATATTCAAAGGATATACTTCGTTTGTTTACTTTTTTTCAAATTGTGTAGTTGCGATCCATGATCAATACAAAAAATAGAAAGAAGCAAGTATCGGTGCATAAGGTAGTATAAAGTCAATGCTTTAACATGCACTTACAAATGTGAGTATTATAAGTACATTATGTGTGAGTTTATGTGCTATGTTCTTTTGCTGATTTTAGTAATCATGTATTATAGGAGCTCACGCAATACAAAACTACAGACACACCCACTTGAGGAAAGAAAAGGGCAATTGACAAATCAATGGGAGTCAGAGGTCTCCATACAGAAATATGTGAGTATATTCGATTTTCAAATTCAAATGTAATACAACCTATCCATCAGTTTGTATGAGTATATTCACATTGTGCTCACTTGTTTCAACTAGGCACATGTGAGGAAAGAAGGAAAGAGGAGGATGATATTGCTACTGCATTAGGTCAGCGACCTATGCTAGATAAGGAAATTATGGAGGAGATTTTGGGCCACAAATCCGGCTACCGTTGTGGCTTTGGATACAATATGCTGATAGATCTGCACAGGACTGAGTACTATGAGTAGGTACGTGAGGAGGATTTGGTTCACTCTAAGTATGATAGGACTAGGTAGGAGGCAAAAATGAAGAAGATGCAGCAACAAATTGATATGTTGCTAAACTATGTCCATCCTTCGTCCATGTCTTCCTTTGGGTAGTAACCTCTACACCACTAGGCTGCATCGCAAATGGGGACTCCTATTAATGGTTTTGATCCTAGTTAGCCCGGCTTTGCACCATTCACACTAGCAATACCTCCTCCATATCTTTACTAGGGTTTTTATGAGATGCCGAGCTACCCATCCATGTTCACGCATCCCTCGCACGATCCATCTCACAAGTCACCTGGCAGCTTTGGATAATAGAGAGACCAACATCCTTCTGGTTTCACCCCATGGTCCAAGGGGCTAGGTTTTGCTTAGTTTTCATCACTGACACCTGCATTTAGATCATACGCATTCCCAAGTGTCCCTCCATCTTCACGTCCTTCCTCTTCTCAACAGCCTCCACATACTCTGACATAGCCTTCTGCTTTTTAGTTGACACCAGCTTTGACTTCTCCATCTATAATGTCTCAAAGGACATCCGTTAGAGGATCGGGGCATACTCGCTTACGCCAACAGTAGAGGTAGTAGGTGTTGTTGTGCTCCGTTTTTTTCATCATTTTCATGATTATCTTTATGCATTATCGTTTTGTATAGGCCTATTCTATGATGATTACCATGCATGTTATTTCTATTATGTTGGTATGTATAGGTTGATATATTATCCTTGTTTTTTTAATGTTCAGACTATGTTATTTTGTTTTCTTTGGACTTCTTTGTTGCGCTCTAGATTGGGCATATCATATGAGAAAGTCATTGGATGACCCGAAGACTGGTGGAACCACTTAGCACTTCGTTCACTATGATGAATTACATATCATTGCCATGCATGTCGAGAATCAACAAACAATAAATCGCCATCTACAACTAGGAAGCAATAGATATTTAGATGCTCACTGTTTTGTTTCTTCATGTTAAATAAATCCACATCAGAGAACACACATCAATATATATGTTTACCATGCATGTTAGTTCGCGTTGAGCTTTCATATACTGTACATATAAAGTTATTAATTTGGAGATAATATTATAAGTAATGCATTTTAACAATATTATTTATAGAAAACATGCAAAATTTAAGATGGTGTGTTTAATTTAAAAGAAAAAACAAGTAGCAATATATAATTTTCACATTTTATATCAATTAATTTATAATATTATAAATAACATGTTTTATTTTTGAGATTTTTACAAAACGTCCAAAATTTATGTATGTGTGTTTAATTTCACAAAAAATAAAAACTACTATTAATAAATCATTTACATACCACATGTCAATTAATTTATAATATTATAAATAAGATTTAAATTGTAAGATTTTTGTTAAATGTAGAAATTTTTTATGTTAATATGTTCAATGTAAAAAAAAAAAAATCATCAATATATATTTTACACATCATTTTTCAAATAATTTTATGAGTAACATTTGTATATGATTTAAAAAATTTTCCTAATCAAACTAAATAAATATCATCTGCTTTTATCTTCAATAAATTAAAATTAAATACTACTATCAATATGTAATTTACATATTAAATATCAATAATCTATAATATTATAAATCACAGATTTTAATAATAAATTTTACGTTGGCATGTTCAATTTTATATAACTATGATAAACATATATTTTACACATTACATATTAATTAATTTATGATAGTATAAATAATATATTTTAACAACAAATTTTTATAAAACGTGCAAAATGTACTTTGATGCACTTATTTTATTAAAAGGTCTTGTGAAAATAAAAAATGTAAAACGAAACCATATAATAATACAAAATTATCTTGTTACGAAATTTTTGAAATGCTCTATGTAAATAATTCATTTACGAAACTTTTCCTTAAGATTTTTAATTGTAACTCTTCAGTATTATTTACTAATAATCCAATTGATGGATAAAATATTTTTATATTTATATATATTATTTAAATTTTAATAATTATTCTACATAAATATTGTGTATAATTTATTTTTTAATAAATTAAAATAAATTGAAGAAAAGGAATCCAGGGAAAACGAGCAGGATCTAACAATTTTTTCAATATTCACGTGAGAAGAAGGCGGGTGTAGAAAATTCAATTTTCATGCAAGAGGTAGGTGTGATTGAGACAATGAAATGAATTTGGCCTCATCTCTAACATGTAAGGCGAAATTGGCCTCACGATCCCAGTCGTGAGGCCAATTTCCCCTCATCACTCCACTATATAACTCTACTCCTTTGAACTCTTTCTTATTTTCTTTCTCTTGCAATTTTCTTCCGTAGTTTCCTCTTTGCTATTTTCTTCTCCCAGTGAGTTCATTTGATTCTCCTCTTTTGGATTGAGTTTGTTACTATTTCTTAATCATTTAATTTTTATATATGATCCTTCTCTTTAATTATTTGCTTTGTATCAATTTTACAGGTTTTTATCATTTTTTATTATAAGTTCAACAACATCAAAATCAAGGTTATATACAGTATAATTTTTTCTTTTGAATTTATAATTTTTTTTGTATTTACTGATAAAATTTATTTAATGTTTCAGGTATTGATGATTTCAAATGTACAATATTTGTATAAATATAAACATATTTATAATATCATAATATTTTCAATATTTGTAACATTTAAAGTAAAAAATTGAGATTAATTATGATTATCAACATAATATTTTTAATAAAATATAAATATTAATAAATTCTGAACTAGTAATTTTAATTTTACGTAAAGGATATTCAGCAGTTTTTTTTTTTTTAAACATACACAAACATGAGACAAAATTCATCTTATTTGGAACAATGTGAGCGAATTTCGCCTCATCACGTGGCTGAGTGCCATGTCATGTAATGAGGCAAAAATTCGCCTCATACTACTCTACTAAGGTGAGTTTGGCTTTTGATTTTTTCTCAGGCCAAATTCACCTCATTTGAAAAATAATGCGGCAAATTTGGCCTCTTTTTCCCTAACACGGCAATCCTATTGATACGAAATTTTGAGATGAAGTTTTCGCCTCAGTAGACTTACTGAGTCCAATTCGATTACGAGGTGAGAAAATTCACCTCCTAAGCTCCCCTTTTTACTAGTGAGAATTTGTGGATATTGACAAATCTTGATTCAATTACAAACCAACTCATTTTTAATATTAATGGATTTTATAGAATATTAATCATGTCTATATCCTTATTTTTCTAAATTTATCCCATAAAATCTTTAAAAAAAAATCGATTATCTCTCACTACTAAAAATCTTATATCTAAAATTTGTGCCAGTTCAATATTAATGCAAACAGATCTTATATCATATAGATTGTTCAATTCATAATTTAATCAATGAAATTTTCATTATATCAATTTTAAAATGGTTAGATAATAAATAATAATGTCACAAGATTCTATGAAGTTGGTATTTAGTATTCACAATATCAACATTGCGTTTATATATATATACACATATACATATATGTTTTGCATGAGGTGTCCAACTACGGATGTAATAGGATCGGGTTTCGGACAAATCATATGTATCCAAAACCTAATCTACTTTATAGGGTCTACCAAACCCGATCATATAACTTTATAGAGTTTTCAAGCCATATCCAAACTCGCTCATAGGGTTGGACTTACAACTCAAAACCCGTACTTTTAACACAAGTTTTTTATACATTCAAAAATGAAAAGATGTACGTGGAATTGCTAGAAAATGTTGTAAACTACGTTCATTATATAACATTTAAACACATAAATATATTACTTTTGTCACCGTATAATAGTTAAAATAAATCTCTTACTGAGACTTAAATATAATAGACAACAAATAATATTAATCTCCACAGTAAACATAACTTAAGCAAAATTTAATAAAAAGTTCTAAAATACGTAACTAGTTTAATAAACATAAATGAAAAAAAAAAAACATCTTTAGGAAGTAAAAAGATAGTAGTTTCTTTATGTTTTTTCACTCTTCTTATTTCTTCAGTAATGTTTTTATTTATTTATTTTTTATATTATAATATCGGATTATCGGATATCCATCAAATTTGTTATATAATATAAATCCGACCTTATAGCCCTATAAGATTTTTACTACAAATCCAGAACTTTATAGGGTTTTTAACGAATCAAGTAGGTTCCTAGAATAGTCTATCCAGTTGCATTCCTATGTCCAATAATCCATAAAAGAAAAGAAAGAGAAATAAATGAACATAAATAAGTTTTCTTGCCTTTTATTTAATCTAATAGAGCCCCTTCCCCTATGTGTATCATTTATTCCTCATATGGCCTCACCCCTTTGTTTTATTTTTGTCCTTCCCATCTAATGAAATATATTTGATTTTTCTAATTACATCATCCCAAATATGTAGTATTAATTAATCAGTACCTTATCGTGTTTAACAATACATTGTACATATATAATGTAAGTATTCATCTGGGCAGCTTGTGATCATCGTAACACTTGCGTGTCCATAGCCTAGGGAAAATCTGTTCAAAGATCAGACATAACTTCCCAACGGTAGCTGTTCCTTTCTCATGCACGATGGTACACCCAATAACTAATGGAAAAGATATGTCGAAACTTTAAGTAACATCGGTCAAGTCCTTCATTAGTCACATGTGCTACTGTCCTTCCTTGGCTGTTGGGAGGGAAAAGGGCTGGTGCAATGTATCTTCTCGTGTAAAATGAGTTTTCTCATAAAACCTCAAAAACGTGACGGACGGACAGGACCGAAAAAACTGATGGCCATATATCCCCACGAAGGATCTGTTTGATTGTCTGATGATTTATATATATATATATATATATATATTAGATCCATATTTATAATTATTTATATTATATTTATTTAGTCTATTTATAAGATAAATTGTCATTTTTCATTAGTATTTATTTTCTGATAAATAGTTATTTGAAAATGATAAAAATATAATACTAAAATAATCAAAATATGATGAAAATGAATTGAATAATTTTTAATCATATTTTAACAAATAATTTTCCATAAATTATATTGGAAGCCAATTATATGACTATTCCGTTTTAACAAACAAATTCCACAACCTATTGATTTGAATGTCGCGCTCGAAAATTACACTCCAGTGATCTTCACGGATAACCACAAATAATGCAAGCGCTGATTGTTTCTAGACAGCCACGATCCCGTCAGGTTGACTTTAATACCATCACCACTCCGTCTATTCCAACGTTAGTCACCTGCAACCTTTCAGATAGATCCAAAACAATAAGCTTTAGTCCACATACTTAATTGTCAACAACAATTATTGGATGCCTTTTCATGGATGGGCTTTTGAATGTAATGTGATTTCACATGCGAATTGATTATCATCAGACCTTTCAAACATAAAAAGAACGCCTTTCTTAGACTTGTTTAGCACTCCAATATAGCTATACACAAAATTTGACCACGATTTAATGAGAACTTCAACATCTACATAAGCTTCCACACTAGATTTAGGTATGGATTGAGCGGATCCGTGACCAACCCCATCTGTATGGATCAAAGACCCAACTAACCCGGCGGAGAGCCAGGTTGTGGGCAGGTCAACATTGCTAACCTATGACCTGCTGGGTTTGACTGGTTACAATTGACATTAAAAAAAAAAAGTGTCAAATAATAGAGGTTGGCCTGGCCTATGACCTATTGAGCTGATCCCTGTCCGTGTACAGCCAAGCCGATTCGAGTTCATTCTAACACCAACCCATCACGCAGTGGTTTCGGGCTAAATTAGCCCAATGCCCATGTCTATTCCACACTAGTAAGCTTCCAAATATATCCTTTGCAAAACTACAATTACATATAGAAACATGCTTCAATAGATTTTTAATAATAATAGATTGGGCAAGATAGATTGTGTCCCCTTATTGGTTAAACACATGGAGTTTAAATCTCTAGTCTTCACTGCTTGCTTTGGGCACTGGCATGAGGGCTATAAAAGCAAGCTTAACCACTTTATTCAACTTATAACAGCAAACATATTCCTATCCATATTCCTATCTAAATATGGCTAAATCGACTAATTTTGAGTATCTTGTTTTCACTTACTCTATGTTCCTCTAAAATTGATCATCACTAAGATTAAAAGTCTTTCTTCTTTTTGACCAGGAAAAATCCTTGCCGTCGGACTCAACCCGGAGTAAACCCAAACATGTTAGAGGGTCAACGGTCAATGGATAAAATCGAACAATCAACTTGGTTGTGATAACTAGAAAAAATTAATATCCCAAATAGTTAAATTCATTCTTGTGTTATCCATGGTTGGCGTATTTGTAAAAGGAAATTCAATACAAGGGATATCTTTTCTAGAAGATTATTAGACGATCTAAAAAATCCCCCACCTAACATCATGACACCTTGAATTTATGTTCTTGCTTTGATGCCTATTAGGAAGATCAAGATTATGTTGGCCAAGATCATCATCAGACTCACAACTAGCCAAAGGCGAACGCATAATTATATGACGGGGGATCGGACTTAATTAAGTTAATTTTAATATTATTTATTAATATTCGCTCGTTATTACAATTATATTATATCTTATATATTTATTAGAATTTTATAATGATTTCAATGTGATATTTTTTAAAATTTCACGAAAAAATCATTCAAATAATAATTAGGAGATTTTATTGTATTTCATGAGAGATGATATATATACATATATATGTTACTTGAAAATTAATTATTAATAAAAAAATATGGAGTTTATATCTGTATAAATTTTACATTTAATAAAAATAAATCATAAAATATATCTAGATAGGATATTTATTCAATCTTTGTGTTTATTTTTCTAGTATTACATGTAGAAAAAAAATAATGTTACTAAATCAAATTATATAATTAATGTACATGTGATTACTTTTAGCACAAATTGATCATAAAATATGTAGATAGAATAGTTATTCAATAATTCATGTACATTTAAATAACATTAATTGAAGAAAAAAAAAGTCATTAAATCAAATTATATGATTAGTATGCAATAATATTCAATTGTAATATGAATAATAATAATTATTATCTTGTGGTATCTTTGAATATAAAATAGTTATTAATAAGACTTTATTTAGTTTAATAATTTTATTACGAAAGAATTTAATATTATTAGTTATTGTGAAAGAAAAGTTAAAAAGAAACACATATATATATATATATATATAGAGAGAGAGAGAGAGTAGTTAGTATAAGAGAGAGAATAACTAGTGTGATAAATACATGTTGAAAAAAGTAAAAAAAAAAAGTACTCCCATGGTGAACCATGGCCTCATGGATATAAAAGTAGATGCTTAACCACTACATTACAGTTAGTTTTATGTAATAGTTCTCTCTTTATAAAATACATGTAACATATATATATTTAAAAAAAAGAGTTTAATAATTAATTTTTTTTCGAGTTTAGGGGGGAAGAGGTGGACCGGGGCCCATCATCCCTCTTAAACGTGCCCCTGCAATTAGCATCATGCATATAAAGAACACTAATGTGGTGTCATAACATACTTGTTTGTTAGTGAAAAAAACTTAACGTTTAGAAATTATGCTTTCATCTCTTCCACAAAAGAGAGCGATTTATGTTAGGTAAGCAACTACAAATATATATGTATATATATATATCTCCTTTTAATGTTGTGCAAGGGCTAAGCTGATTGATCCATTTCATCCTACTTCAATCTGTAAATTAAGTGAGCTAGCCATTGCGACCCACGTAATCATAATTTTAGATCCAACCTTGCCCAGAGGGTGAGTGGGTAAAGAAGGCAAGCTCATTGAACTGATAAGTTTTTAAGTTTAATATTATAATATAATCATATTAAAAGTAAATGCTATGTTTTATTTTTAAAAAACCTTTTTTTATCTATATTATTAAAGGGAAAGGACACTCTTCAAAGTCTTTAGTGTAAATGTTTTTAATATTTGCCATTATTCTAATAGGAAGCTAAATATAGAGATATTATAACTGCATGGTAGTTACCCATGTTAAACATGAAGAAGTTAACCACGTTCAACATGGAGAAGCAAGTGCCCATCATTGAAAGTTTTCCCACCATGCCCATGATCACATCTAACTCCACTCGTCTATACTTTACTCTCCCAGTTTAAAATTTCGATGCCAAATGCCTTCTCATTTCTCAACTTTAAGCCTGGGATTTCATTGCAGATTTAGCGAATGTAGCAGCAAGTGCCCATTATTGAAAGTTTTTCCACCATCCTTATTATCACATCTAACTCCACTCTTCTATACTTTACTCTCTCGGTTTAAGATTTTGGTGTCAGATGCCTTCCTCATTTCTCAACTTCATGCTTGGGATTTCATTGTAGACTTAGCAGATGTAGCACGTGATATTCAACATTCGAAATTATATTTATTAGATAATTAATTTTAGACTTTTCAATTTACCATATAAATTTTAAACTTATTAGTTTTTATAACATTTCAAGTTTCATTCTACTGTTTGTTACAAACTTTTGCATTAAACCTAAGTTTTACTTTTCCTAATAATCAGTACGGTCAGTTGTGTATGTACTGGAAAATGAGGAATCGAGAATCTTTATGAATGAGTTATAATATTTTATTTGATTGTTTTGGGTGATTTAATGTATGTTGATACTAAATTTGTAAGGCGTTAGTTGATACTATGTTACGAATACAAGATCAAGGAAGCAGCTAGGCTGGATGAGGGACTATATTCCTTAATAATACATTCTAGTTTAGCAAAAGGGCTAAAACATTAAGATGTTGTATAGGACAATTGTATGCAGATTGTATCAAGTAGGAATTAGTTATAGAAGTTACATTGTATCCAATAATAAACATGCATGTATAATAGATCTGTAGATCTGAAACAGAAGGGCAATATAAATACATTACAAGCAGAAAAGGGTTTTTACCTCTACTTTTGAGAACCTGAGTGGTTAAGGAGCTAAGAGACTGGCTCGAAGAGTCTCCAAATCATAAGCAAACATATCCTATAACAAACAAACACAAATAGTTAGATCAACACAGTTTCTATCAGAGACAGAGAGAGTAAGGGTTTTAGTAGTGCGAGAGAGAGTTTAAGGAGAGAGAAAAGAGTGAGAGAGAGTGGACTTATCTGAGAGGCAGAACAATTAGGGCAAGAGAGAGATCAGGTCTTTTCAATTTATATCCGGATAGTTTAAATCCGAATAGGGCCCGCGTGTTTCCGAATTCAACCCGCGTTGCCAAAACATTAATATTGGACTATAACGGTAACAATTGGTGCTCTCGTATGGCTACTAGATTGCAAGAGGAGATTGCAAAGTTCCAATCTTTGGTTTATTCCATTGCTGAATCATTGAAGGTAATGCAAGACCAATTTCAAGAATAGTTACTGACCAATGCTCATATGCATGAAAATATGCAATCTTTGTCAACATCTTTACAATCTTTACATACTAAAATGGATTCGATTGATAAGAAGCATGCTGTGGATTCTACTGTTCCTATTAATGGTTCTTCTGTGGATACTTCTTTAATTGATAATATGTTGAAAGGATTAAAATTGGAAATTCCAAAATTTGATGGTAAGGATCCTTTAGGTTGGATTTTTAAGACACAATTTTTTTAATTTTCATCATGTTCCTGAGGATCAGAGGTTGGTTATAGCTTCTTTTGCTCTTGAAGGAAAAGCTTTAAAATGTATCAATGGATGGAAAGAATCATCAAATTTCGACTTGGTCTCAATTTCTTAAATCTTTGGAAACTCGATTTGGTCCTTCTGAATATGATGATATACAAGGGATTTTGGCAAAGTTAGTTAGAAAAGTTCTGTTGATGATTACCAATGGAGTTTGAAAGCCTTTCAACTCGTACTGTGGGTTTATCAGATGGTTTTCTTTTGAGTTTTTTGTTTCTGGATTAAAACCGAGTATTCGACGTGAAGTCCAGATTGCTAGACCATCGTCTATTACTCATGCTATTTGGTTGGCGAAAATGTATGAATCTAAATCCGCTGATACTGTTTTTATAAAACAATTTTGGTTCCAAAGTCTGTGTCTGGAGGGTCAAATTCTTTGCAATTTGCTAAATCGGCTGTGACTAATCAGAGTTCTACTCAGATTCAGGGTTCATTATCATTTAAACCCACTGTTCATTTTAAAAAGTTGACTCAGGCTGAAATGAATGCTAGAAGAGAACAGGGTTTATGTTACAATTGTGATGAGAAGTTCCATCGTAATCACAAATGTAAGGCTAAATTTCTTCTTCTAGTTACAGATGAAGATGGGGGGGGTTAGACAGATGGATTCTATATCTACTGATGAGTTGCCATTAGAACAATCAGATGTTCGACTTGATGACTGTACTATTAGTTATCATGCTCTTTCGGGCAATTCTCTTCCAGAACTATTCGTTTTCAGGGGTTATTAATAATAAAGCTGTAGCAATATTGGTGGATTCAGGTAGTACGCACAATTTTGTGCAAAGTAGAGTGGTTCGACATTTGGGGTTGACTGTCGCATCATCTCCTCAATTCAATGTATTGATTGGGGATGGTACTAAAATGCTTAGTTAAGGAAAATGTCAAGATGTTGATTTTCATGTACAAGGGTTATGTTTTCTGATGATTTTTTTTGTTACCTATACAAGGAGCTGAAATGGTTTATGGGGGTTCAGTGGTTACAATCGTTGGGACCAGTGACAATTGATTATAGTCAATTGACTATGCAATTTATGCATCAAGGGGTATTAGTAACATTACAGGGACAAACGGATGCTTTAACTCAGATATCTCATCATCAATTTCATAGATTGATGAAAAGAGATGAAGTGGTCTCTTGTTTTCAATTTTTGGCTCAGGAGGTTATTGATAACACATATGAGACTACCACCAGCAATCAAGATTTAGAAATCTTGTTGGGCAGATTCTCTCAGGTGTTTGAAGCACCTTCATCATTGCCACCTCTTCGAGATATCCAACATCAGATTCATATTGAGAGTGGGAAGGGTCCTGTGAATGTTAAAGCTTATCGATATCCTCATTTTCAAGTCTGAAATTGAGAAACAGGTTACTGAGATGCTTCAGCAGGGTATTATTAGCACAACACTAGTCCCTATTCTTCTCAGTATTATTGGTGAAGAAGAAGGATGGCACATGGAGATTTTGCATTGACTATCGTGCTTTGAATCATGTTACATCAAGGATCAGTTTCCAATTCCTACTATTGATGAGCTACTAGATGAATTATATGGTGCTTCTATGTTTTCGAAATTGGATTTAAGGCAGGATACCATCAGATTAGAATGCATCCTCGGGATATTGAGAAGACAGCATTTCGGACACATGAAGGGCATTATGAATTTCTTGTAATGCCATTTGGACTCAGTAATGCTCCTGCAACTTTTCAGATCATGAACAAAATTTTTAGGTCCTTTCTTCGCAAATTTGTTATTGTTTTTTTTTTATGACATTTTAGTATACAGTAGAACTATGTCTGATCACATTGATCATTTGGGTCAGGTGCTTCAAGTTTTGTTAGAACATGCTTTTTATTTGAAACATTCCAAATGTCAATTTGGAATGTCTTCTATTGAGTACTTAGGACATATTGTGTCCCATCAAGGAGTACAACCAGAAGCTAAGAAAGTTGAAAGCTGTTACTAATTGGCCAATTCCAACTTCGGTCAAGCAACTTCAGGCTTTTCTAGGATTATCTGGGTATTATCGACGTTTCATCAAAGGGTATGCTACTATAGCAAGTCCTTTGACGGATTTGTTACAAAAAGATGCTTTTCATTGGAGTTCGACTGCTATGACAGCCTTTGAGACGCTTAAAAAGCTTTGGTTTCAGCTCTATTTTGGCTTTGCCTAATTTCAAGGAGACTTTTATCATTGAGACTGATGCTTCTGGGTTAGGATGGGTGCTGTTTTGTTACAAAAGGATATCCTATTGCATTTTTTAGTAAGAAGATGCCAGCTCATTTGCGGAAGGCCTCAGCTTATGTCAGGGAACTGTATGCTATTGTGGCAGCTGTGCGAAAATGGAGACAGTATGTGTTGGGATCTCATTTTATTATTAAGACTGATCATTGTAGTCTTAAAGAGATTTTGACACAAGTTATTCAGACTCCGGAGCAGCAAAAATATCTGTCCAAATTAATGGGATATGATTATACCATTTTGTATAAGGCTGGAGTGGAGAATAAAATAGCTGATGCTTTGTCTAGACAGTTTTCTGATGAAAAGGGAAGGGACTTATTTGGCTTGGTTAGGGCCAACATTTTCCATTATTCACACTTTGAAGGCAGAATATCGTACTCTGCCAAGGTTTTTGTGATATTATTTCTGCCATGAAGAGAAGAGGAAAAACCAGTCAAATATAACTTGACATGGAGGAATGGATTGTTATATTTCAATTCCGCATTTTTTTGGTGTCTCAGTAACTCTCATTCCTCATTTAATGTCGGAGTTTCATGTTTCCCCTTCTTTAGGCATTTTGGTTATTGAAGACATTTAGGCGATTGTCTTCAGAGTTTTTTTAGGAAGGTACGAGAGTTATGGTGGAAAATTTTGTGAGAGCTTATGACATCTGTCAACAAGTCAAATATTCCACTAGCATCCTACTGGCTTACTTAATCCTCTACCAATTCTAGAAAGAATTTAGGAAGATGTAAGTATGGATTTTGTTACTTCACTTCCCAAATCTCAAGGCTTTACAGTGATATTAGTAGTAGTGGATAGGCTTTCTAAATATTGTCATTTAGGAGCCTTGGATACACTACACTGCGATAAGGTGGCTTCTTTGCTTTTACATATGGTTATCAAATTGCATGGCTTTCCTCGTTCTATTGTCACAGATAGAGATGCCATTTTATGAGTCGCTTTTGGAAGGACCTTTTCTCTTTAAGTGGGACAAAGTTGTTGACTAGCAGTGCCTATCACACCAAAGTGATGGCCAAACAGAGGTTATGAATAGAACATTGCAGCAGTATTTACGTTGCTATACAATGGATTGTCCTACGAAATGGGTTTCTTTGTTGCCTTGGGCTGAATATGCATACAATACATCTTTCCATGAAGGGGCAGGTTACACCCTTTCAGGTGGTGTATGGGAGACCTCCTCCAACTATTGCAAACTTATATGAGGGGTGCTTCTAAACTTGATGCAATAGATCAGGAGTTATTGTCATGAGATGATCTTTTGACTACTCTCAAAGCTAATTTAGTCAAAGCACAAGAGAGGATGAAATATTATGCTGATAGATGAGGACAGATATGGTACTTCAAGCTGGAGATTTAGTTTATGTGAAGTTACAGCCTCATCGACAGATTTCTGTTTCTTTAGACGAGACTCATAAATTGTCTAAGCGATTCTATGGTCCTTTTGAAGTTCTCAAGAAGGTTGGTTCTTGTGCTTATCAGCTCAAGTTACTCCAAATTCCAGGATTCATGATGTGTTTCATGTTTCTTTACTTAAGAAAGCGAGAGGCACTCATGATTTTTCTCTTGAGTTACCACCAGAGGCTATTGATAACCAACCATTAGTTCAAACCGTTGGTTATTTTGAATGTTCGGACAATATTGAGGAATAATCAGCCGGTTTTAACAAGTTTTGGTCCAGTGGCGCGGGTTACTGCCAGAGGACACACTACAGGAATTTTGATATTAGGTCACGTTTGCAAATTTTGCAAACGTGACCAATTTTTTTTAACTTAAAATTATCAACCAAAGCATATTAATAGCCACGTTTATGAAACTTTCATATAATTGGTAACCCTTCCATAAAATGACCGTGGCTAAAATTTGTAAACAAAAACAGTAAACCCGCTACTTCCCCCAACACACATCCGCGCGGCACTTCGAAAATAGGAAACAAAAAGTGAAAAGAAACCCTCGCTGCTATCGTACTAAAATCACTTTCCCATTTCTTCCTTCTACAAACCCTTAAGCTACAGTAATGTTTGTTCCATCTCTGACGAAACCCTCTGCTTCATCTCCGACGAAACCCTCTGCTTCATCTCCGACGAAACCCTCTACTTCACCTCCAACGAAACCTTGTACTTGAGCTCAAATTTCGACCGATGTTTCCATTACACGGCTGACCGATATCTCCATCTACAGTACAATTCCTTGTTGGGCAGTAAAGCGAAGAAAGACGTCATGGAAATTTTCATCTACATGGTCATCGATGATCGTTCATCAGTCCAGACATAGTCTATAGGTTTGTAGTGACTTTTTTTTTTTCACTTTTATTTAGTTGCATGTAAATACTTTGCTTAGGGTTTCGTCAAAATCGTGTTGAAATCGTGAGTTTACTGCTAAATTATAGTTTTCTAAGCTTTTAGATTCGCGTGAAACTTAGTTTTTTCGTTGTGTATAATCAATAGTGCATCTAGGTTTTTCGTTGATACTTGATTTGCTGCACGAATCTGGGTTTTCCTTGATACTTGTAAATATTTGTGCTTTGAGATAATGAAACCGAAAATTAAGAGAGTACACTTAGTAGCAGAGCTCTCTCCTTGGGGGGTTAGTGAATAAGACCGGCACTACCATTGAAGCTTAGCTAGCTCACGAATCACAATATGAAATTTACACGACCTCTTAACTAACCAAAACAAGATTCCTAAATGGTTACTAACGTTTGAAGTCATGATTAAAGTAACAATAGTTACATCAAACATGGTACACGAGTAAATTAATTTAAGGAAAAAAAATGGTATTAGTCTAGTGGATTGATTAAGACTTAAGAGTTTAAAGACTAGATAAGAAAAGGAAACTAAGGGCACTTGGGTCCTCTGCGCTTGGTCTTCCAGTTGTTGTAGTAAGGGTAGACTTGTTTGTTGCCATAGTAACCAGGAGGGACACAAAGACAGTTGGCACAACATTTTGCGCAGAGCAAAAATTTCATGGCTTTGCACATAAGGGCAGATTGTGATGATTTCTCTTAATTTAATTACACTGCTTCAAATTTACAAGGAGCATGGAGCACATAGATTGCATGTGAAAGTACAATTAGAATATCTTCAAGAAAGATATTTCTTAAAAAGGCATATATGCTCAATCAACATCTTAGAGTTGAAAATAACAATTTTGACAACAGTAGTGCATCGTTTATTTCATCAGGTCTTTTGTTGTCTTTTTTTTTTTTGTAATAATTTTCATTAAAATTGCTTTTAATTCACAGATCATTGTATTTGCTTTAGAAGACAGATTCCTCAGCAGCGTAATTAACAAAAGAACAATCATTATCACCATATGGTTTATGAATTTCAACCTGAGAGTTGGGGCAATATTAAGGTATTGTACTTATTTTCTATGAAATATATTAAAACCAGTAGATAAACCACAATAGCGCATTTGTGGATGTACGTGTGTTCTAGGTAGAAAAACCAAGGTTGTTGAAATTGTCAAACTAGTCAATTCATATACTTGTTTAATCACATAACCATTGTCAATATATGCTATAATTGTTCTTTTTTTCATTTCTCTTTTCCATTTTGAATCTTGTAATTTAGTTTCCTTAAATGTAAGTTCCATGACCAGGATTGGATTTGGGATTGGCTTTCAAATATGCAATTCATAGGCTGAAACCAATCCTAGTAAAGAAATAAAATGTAATCTATTAATATGTGACATATTTTTCCAATGGATTTTTGCTAGTAGACATCGCTTGGTTTGAAATCTGTGTTTTAAATTCTTCTGAGATACTATTGTGGCAAGAACAAAACATATTAATGAATTAAGAGGATTTATGCTCACGGCAGTTGTTGGTAGAAAGTATACTCGATAATTAATTGTATGACAGCAATCTTGGATGTTATGGAGTTGTATTTGGCTTATAGGGCTACTGTTATCAATATTTAGGAATTGGGTTTGTGTTATTTGTGCTAAGATTTATCCTCATGTAGGGGTGTTGGGTTTTCATTGATGTGGTTAGAAAAAAAAAATCATGATTTGATGAATAAGAATAGGGGTCCTGGTCAGTTTGTGGAGTTAAAACTAATTAAGGTTTGTTTTTGTTTATTGTTCTGTTTTTTTGAGGGCAAGTGATGGATTCATTGAAGGTCTCTGGTTTTCTAATTTGGTAGATGTGGATTGCTCTTATTTTGAATAATTAGCAAGAGAATACTCATGATGAGATATTTTGTAGGAGCAATGAACATGGTGAGGAAAGTCATATTGTGACACCATAGCATATCTGTTTATGCAGCCATGAACCTACTGACGTGGAGGATGTTGAAAGAGACTTAGCTCCCTTTAAGGAACCTTATGTGGAATCATTGAAGGTTAGCCTATATGATATATTATTGTATAAACAAAATAATGGTATACTGTTTGAGTCAGCAAATCTATAGTTAATCTATTGTGTGATTTCTTTTCATAAGAACCATGGTATGAGAAATCTCTTTTTGACCCCCTTGTAAATCTATTTTGGTACATGTCCTTGTGGTATGGTGGTCCTCAAATTCCACAGAAGTATAGCTTCTTTTATGAAAAACCAATAAATGATCATGAGTTTTGACACCTTCTTTATTGCCATGAACTATATTTTCTTTCATTTGTATGGTTGTGCCTGATGTTTTTTTGCCCTGAATGCTAAGATGACTTCAATGATCTTTATTTTATTGCGGCTGGTTTTTTCATCTAAAGTTGATCTAAATAATAGAAAACATTTTGTTGGGTCGTGATCTAAAATCAATGTGCACCAAAACAGTATAGAAATGCTCTTTGTCAATAGCATAATATAATGGATTATAGAGTACGTAATGGAATCAAGCTTGGGTTGTTCTATTTATTCCATGTATGCATTTTCTTTTTAAATGAGAAATTTGATATCTGTTTGTGCTTTCTTTTTGACAATATGTCTGTCTCAAATATTCAGAACATGCTGGAATGTGGTTGAAAACTCATATATTTGTAGGCAAAGCACCTTTTCCTCTAGGACCTTGCTGCCTTATTTGAAGACTTTGGTAAGCTTTAAATAGTAAGTAAATTATCAAACCATTAAAAAGTTTAGAAATCTACACACACTGTTTTTGGCTTGTTTTTCCAGTTTTTTTGTAATTTTATGCAATGAATACATTTGTGTTCACTGATACATGTAACAAATTTTGTCGTATTATTAGTTTCTCTCTTGAATGAAAAGGTTCACATAATTTTGATGTGACACGTACTATACTATTTTGCTAGCTTTACAATGGTTAAAAAAAATAATAGTGTACTATTATGCTATCCCTTTACATTCTTAATTACTGTTTACATACTCATTGACGATCACTTTCTCATTTTTTCTAGACTCACAACATAAGCAAAAAGCAAATAAAACTACTAGACCAATAGAGCATGACTTCTTATATTGCAGGGGGCCTTAAATATAAAGAAATCATGATGTCATTTTCATTCAATGTCAAATTTTTAAGGCAATAATAAATTAATGTTCCTAAAGTGTGCTAACAACAAGTTCTTTACAAGTTGGTGAGGTTTTTCTTTTGTGTATAGAGCTGTTGGTGGTGTTTTTGCTGGTTGGACACTAATTTTTCATTATCCTTTGAAAGACTAGAAAATGATCTCAGTTTATTAATTTATATGTGGCTTTGGGATCTATGATAGTTAGAACATGCACTAACATTCCGATGCAATTATTGCTCCAACAGGTTGCCTCCTCCTTTTTTTTTTTTTTCCAAACCTTCTATCCATTCTTGGTCCAATCTTCTAGCTAGTAGAGGCATTTCTTCCTCAGTAGTGGATTTAAAAAAAAAATTCGTTTGACATTATATGTTTATCTTATTGCATTTTGTGTGTGTAAATACCTTATTTGCTTGTTCTGCTTATGCTAGTGAATATCCCATTTTGTGTCATCTGTTCTAATCTCATGTACTGTCCGACTTGAGAAATACTATTTAGGATTATTTCCATGAATTCCATTTCATGGTTAATTTTATAAAAAATAATCAAGAATGTGGGGATGGGTTATGATAATATGTTCTAAGGAGACCATTAGACTAAACTCAGCAACTTTGTGTTGTATGAATAAATTATGGAGGGATAATTTTCTTGCAAATGGAAACATTTTTGGCCAATCAGAATAGTGGGGTTTTCACCGTATGATTGCATCTTCATTTATCCCTAAACTGGAAAAAAAAAACGTACTTTTTCATATCATTTTTACCTATTCATTTTGTTTCCATAGTAATCAATAGGAAGATGGATTTTTCTTTTAATAAAAAAATGGTTTACCATGAATTTAGTGAGGTAGTCCTAGTTAGCATCATTACCATGATTTTACATATTCCATGTAGGTGGTTTCAGATGGTGATTGCTATTGCAGGTTTGGAATCTGTCTGTTTGGTTGCCCCCCTTGTGATAGTTTGATTTTTTCAATCACTATATAATACTTAAGTACCTTAACAAGTTGACGCTGTGGTGTTTCTGGTTTATGGTGAGATATTGATGGTGCTGTGTATTTTTTGTGCTTCTCACTTTCATTTTCAGTACATAGCCTTGCTTTTTAAATTGTAAGGTGCAGTCATCGGTTTAATAACTCTAAACAATATTCAAGAAACATGGGACTTTTAGGATCATATGATGGAATGATTTTATTATCGTAATTACCTTCATGTATTGGGTGGCATGATTATATGTCATAATATTTTTTTGGCCCAAGTTATATCTCATCAGTCCTTTTCCTTATGGAATATCTGTTGGCTTTCATTAATATGTGGTTGGAACCTCTAGCTAAGAACGTTGGAACATAAAATGTGCTTGGATTGGTGAATCAGGGTTGATTTTGCTTTTGTACATAGAGCTGTGTTTAGTATTTATGAGAATGAAAAAAGATGATCAAGTCTGTTTAGGTGTATTAAGTGTTCTTTGTAATTGCATCTTTTAATCTGCTTTTCAAGAAATTGCATTCTTCAGCAAATATCTTTCATGTAGGTTTAGTTATTTTGGCTCCTTGTAAATGAACTTTGCAGGATAACCATTATTTTGACTTCACACTCTTTAGGTGATCTAATTTTATATGAATGTTTCTGGGTTTTCCTCATATTTTGCAGGTACAAGGAACCTAACTTTTAACAAGATCACGTAGGGAGCATTCATCTCTGTTTTCCTCATTGTTTCTGGGTTTTCCTCATATTTTGCAGGTATAATGCACCTAACTTTTAACCTATTATTTAATATATAAGATATCAATTCATATGAAAATAGATACAGATTTATGCTCATGAATGAAGAAAATATAGTAATACATGTACCTATATATACAGACGTAATCTTGTAGTCTGTAGATAACCTGTTCTACCTATCTTTAGACATCTTTGAAAACAGGGCACATTCGATTTCAGTGAAAACATTGAGACTTACAATGCATTATACGGCTTCTTTTTTTAATTTAATTAATTAATTTGTTTATTTGGTCACTCGTTATTGGGATTAAGTATGGCAGGTGTTTCTTCCATGTAATGTTGTATATGATTAGTATGTGCAAGATGCATGTATGATAAGTTACATCCAATTTGCCTTGTCTGAAAAGATGATGTACGAAACTGAAATTAAAGTAAAGACATATAGCACCTAAAGTCAAAAAGTAAATGAGACTAATATCATTTCAATGCATTTTTCTCTATCAGAATTGCATAGTATATTAAAAACTTTTATTAGAAGTATTAAATATTAGACCATCTTAGAATAATAACTTTTTACTGTATATTAGATCAAATAAAAATGTAACTTGCTGTGGTGTAGTGGTTATCACGTGACTCTTACGCACTAAAGGTCCCCAGTTTGATCCTGGGCAGCGACACGGGCAGCATCACTAACTCTTTTTTATTCCATTTCCACAATGCAGTCGTTATACTATTGCTGCATTGGAGCAATGAATAGATCTTTTATTTCCATAATGCAGTCCTATATTATACTATTTCCTAAGGTGGAACATATAGTTGAGAGATCCAGCTTTTAAGCTTCATGGACTGTATATGTGTAATATGGGCTTGGTCTTAGCCCTATCGTGTCGGTTAGAAGAAAAGAAGGATTTGTACTTGGTGGGACTGATTCAAGCTCTAACTTGTTAATCTTGTTAATGTAAACAGAAGGCTTATTAGTCTGTACAAAAACATAAGTGAAGTTCAAAGTTGAGAATCATTAACAAGTTTGAGCATCAGCATTCATCTTCCAAGCTTGGTAAGCTGTCTTTATTTTCAATCCTTGTTAAAACAAATTAGGAAAAAAAAAAAAAGAGTCACCAATTTTAATACTTATAACAGAGGATATAAAAATGATAAAATTCTTTCCTAGAATTTAATTTCAATTTGATAAATCATCTAAACATCTTAAATTTGACTTTGTTAGTGTACGATATTGTGAATTTTAGTGTACAAAGAAATTTTCGTATATTGGATAAACCTATCGTCATATATTAAAACGAGACGTTTCCAAAGGGTGACACGAAAATAGAATAGATAAAAAAAAATGCCATTTTATATACATGGAGTTGCACCTTTGTTATGGAGGTCGGAATTGCTTATGTTATTGTCTGTTTTGATGTAAAATGTTATTGTACTCAAAATATATTAAAAACGGAATCTTATAAATCTATATTTATTGATTATGCCCTGCCTTTTCTGTACGTTCGGCTGATTCATGTCGAAAGTTAAAATACTTGTTTATTTATTTAATTATTATTATTTTTTTATAAGAATTATTAGAACATTGTGAACTTGCTCCATTTCTAATATACCCACTCAAAGAATCAGATACATCATTTTCTTTACCTATCCATTCATAATGTCTAGAGATTTTATCAGTCTTCTGTGTCATAGGATTTTCTCATTTTTGTTTTTGTAAAATTTAACAATAACTAGTATTGCATGTTTATTTATAAGAAAACGTCTAAAGCTATTTAAATTATATATTACTATTAAAATTCCATGTCTATGATACTTACTAAACCTTTTTTTTTTAATTTATACTACAATGATTTATTATTAATTTAATATAATATATTTATTTATATATAGGAATTACGTGGTAGAATTACCCAGTTGCCCTCTCTCCTTACATCACTGTCTCTCTCTGTATATATATATATATATATATTCCCTAAGATATTTTTGAAAGAGGATACTTGAAATTTGTAGCTAGACCTCTATTTCATTATATGTACTTTTGATGTTAATATATGATCAAATTGTGAACGATAAAAAGATGGAGATGAGGATTGATGATGCGTACAAGTTGATCTAAGCATGCACAATAGCATCTTATTGCCAAAATAGAAATAAAATAAAATAAAAGAAATAATGAAAAAAGGAAATAATTAAAGTAATATATAAATGGTAGAAGGTGTAGATAACTAATATAGAGGGGTAAGTTACAATGAAATGCTTGCGAATTTTTTAAGATTATGAAAAGATTTTGAATTTTCTATTTTATCATACTTATACCTCTTAAAAAAAATGTACATATCGAAATATTTATGCAAATCCAAGTCAGTCTTTTACATATTGTATACATTATGTAA
Source organism: Combretum micranthum (assembly GCA_024138025.1). Lineage (NCBI taxonomy): Eukaryota > Viridiplantae > Streptophyta > Magnoliopsida > Myrtales > Combretaceae > Combretum > Combretum micranthum. The sequence goes on from JAMXBD010002580.1 coordinate 180,730, forward strand.
TTATTATTTAGACTTATTCATCTTATGATCTTTAGTTATCTTGCCCTACTTGATATTTCATTGATCAATATAGGCTATACAAGATGATAAATTGAAAAAAATATATATAGATACACACACACACACACACTCATAAAACACTCTCTTCATATCCTAGTCCTAAGATCCTTTAGAATCTAGTTAGACTTTATGTTTGGCTCCATGAGATATTTAGTTATTAGGATAACTGTTTCTTTTTTTATATATTTTATTTAATTTTCCCTCGGACATACAAACAAAAATAAATGATTAATAATTCCAAACTTGTCATTCTCTCTATGCATGCAACAATTGCATAATATGATGATTTTTGTTTGGCGTGCTCTTCCCAAACATGTCGGTAAAATTTTTCATAGTTTAATTTGTTTTACCGTAATAATCTATTGACGTACTAACAAATGTTTTGATACTTGTGCATGTGGAATTGTTTAATGGTAATCGTATATGTTTTTTTATTTTATACTTCCTAGTTTTCCCTTTTTGATTTTTTTTAAAAATTTGTTTCATTAATTTTTTTTTATTCCAACTCGTAGTTTAAGTGTTTTAATATTTTATACGAACTTGTTCCTCATTTATATATGATATGATGATTTTTGTTCAATAAGATTTTTCAACCATATTAAGTTGGAAGAAGATATTAGGCAAGATTTTCTTTCTTTTTCTTTTCCTTTTCCTTTTCCTTTCTCTTTTTAATCTACTGATATTATTTTAGTGTGGTTGTAATTCTTTCTTTCTATGGCTTTTCTTAGAATACACATGGATAAGAATGGATGAATTGGA